>ONZH01017953.1:0-72320 GCA_900303285.1 Rhinella marina
CTGTCCAGGTGACACTTTCTGTACGTCACTTAATTAAACCAGACTGAACAAGTTTGTGGGTTTCAGTACACCAGGCCCGTTTATTTATTTTTTTTATATCATACACTTATATACAGAAAATGTTGAACCCCAGGGCTAAGGGTCGAGGACGAGGGCGTGGGCGTGGGCATTCAATTACTGCAGGGGGCAGAGGCCGTGGTCCTAGGGTGAGACAGTACCTGCTGATGAGGGAGCTGTGGAACGCCGCAGAGCTACACTCCCTAGCTTCATGTCTCAACTTACAGGGACACGTGGTAGAGGACTGTTGAAACCACAACAGTGCGAACAGCTGATCTCGTGGATTGCGGACAATGCTTCAAGTAATTTGTCCACCAGTCAGTCTTCCACGCAGTCCACCCACGTTACCCAAGGGAGCACTCCTCTGGCTCCTCCACCTCAACCTCCTTCCCCCCAGTCTGCCCCCTCCCAGGAAAATTTGGAATGCGATCCGGCATACTCTCAGGAACTGTTTTCTGGACCCTTCCCAGAGTCACAAACCACTTCTCAGGTTGCTGCTGACCTCGTTCCCGATGCCCAAGTTTTCCAACTGTCGCAGTCTGTGGGTGATGATGATGACAATGTTGAGTTAGTGGAAGAAGTTTGTAAAGAGGTGTCGGACGATGAGGAGACACGGTTGTCAGACAGTGGTGAAGTTGTTGTTAGGGGAGGAATTCCGAGGGGGGAGCAGACTGAGGAATCGGAGGATGACGAGGTGACTGACCCAAGCTGGGTTGATATGCCGAGTGAAGACAGTGCTTCTGAGGCGGAGGCGAGTGCTGCACCAGAACAGGTTGTAAGAGGCAGTGGTGTGGCCAGAGGGAGAAGCAGGGCCAGAGCTGGTGCATCAGCAGCAACTGTTTCACGTAGTGAAGCTCCCGTGGCGAGGCCTAGATGTTCGCAAGTCTGGAGGTTCTTTAAAGAAAGTGAGGATGACCGACGGACTGTGGTGTGCAACCTGTGCCACACCAGGATCAGCAGGGGTGCCACCACTACTAGCCTAACCACCACCAGCATGCGCAGGCATATGAGTGCTAAACACCCCACTCAATGGAACCAAGGCCGTTCACCACCTCCTGCGGGTCACACCACTGCTCCTTCCCCTGTGTCACTCGCTGCCTCTGCTAGTCAACCCCCTGCGTCACTCGCTGCCTCTGCTAGTCAACCCCCTGCCCAGGACCCCGGCACGAGCGCCTCCCGCCGGAAAACCACACCTTCGCCTCCACGATCCTCCACAGTGTCCACCAATGTGTCCCAGCGCAGCGTTCAGCTGTCTTTACAGCAGACGCTGGAGCGCAAGAGGAAATACAGTTCCACCCACCCACATGCCCAAGCCCTCAACGTCCACATCTCCAAATTGCTTAGCCTGGAGATGCTGCCCTATAGGCTGGTAGAGACCGAGGCCTTTCGCAATCTCATGGCGGTGGCTGCCCCTCGGTATTCTGTCCCCAGCCGCCACTATTTTTCCCGATGTGCCGTCCCAGCCCTACACCAGCACGTGTCACAGAACATCATCCGTGCCCTGACCAACGCTGTTTCTGAGAAGGTCCACCTAACCACGGACACGTGGACAAGTGCTGCCGGGCAGGGACACTATATCTCACTGACGGCACATTGGGTTTAACTTGGTGGAGGCTGGGACCCGAGAATGACCCTGGGGGCCGCTCATGTACTTCCCACACCGAGGATTGCGGGGCCTACCTCGGTCACGGTCAATCAGACATACTATGCCTCCTCCTCCTCCGACCCCTCCTTCTCCTCCTCCACCGAATTACCATCCGTGGGCACGGCGCCTTCAGTCGGTAGCTCTAAGCGCAGCAGCAGTGCCGTGGGTAAGCGCCAGCAGGCGGTCCTCAAACTGCTGAGCTTAGGTGACAAAAGGCACAACCGCCCAAGAGCTGTTACAGGGCATCACGGCGCAGACCGATCTGTGGCTGGCACCGCTGAACCTCAAGCCAGGCATGGTTGTTTGTGACAATGGGCGTAACCTGGTGGCGGCTCTGCAACTCGGCAGACTGACACATGTGCCATGCCTGGCCCACGTGTTCAATCTCATAGTTCAGTGGTTCCTCAAGATATACCCCAATCTGTTCTGATTTGCTCACCAAGGTGCGCCGCATCTGTGCGCATTTCCGCAAGTCGACCACAGATGCAGCCACTCTCAGGCAGCGCAAGCGCCCGCCTACAACTTGCCCGCTCACCGACTGTTGTGCGACGTGCCCACGAGATGGAATTCCACATTAAACATGTTATCCAGAGTTTACCAGCAGCGCAAAGCAATTGTAGACTGCCAGATGTCAACTTCCACCAGAACTGGTAGTCAGGTCAGTCAGATTCCTCAAGTCTACAATGAGGAGTGGACGTGGATGTCTGATATCTGCCAGGTGGTTGACCAACTTTGAGGAGTCAACACAGATGGTCAGCGGCGATGCCGCCATTATCAGCCTCACCATCCCGCTGCTTTGCTTGTTGAAAAACTCACTGCTCAGCATGAAGTCGGATGCTTTGCGCTTGTCACAAGAGACGGTGGAGGAAGATACGTCGCTTGATAGCCAGAGCACCCTCCGGTCTTTTTCTCAGCGCGTATCGGAGGAGGGGGATGAGGATGAGGAGGAAGAGGAGGAGAATGTCGGCGAGACAGTAGAGGGTATCAGTGCTCAGTCCTTAACTCTTGAGCGTGTATGGGCTGAAGAGGAGGACTTGGAGGAGGAGGAGGAGGAGGAAATGGAGAGTCAGGCCAGTGAGGAGAGGGAATTCTTGCGTGTTGGGACTCTGGCGCACATGGCAAGACTTCATGTTAGGCTGCCTATCCCGTGACCCTCGCGTTAGAAGAATTTTTTCAAACACCGATTACTGGTGTTCACTCTCCTGACCCACGGTACAAGCAGAACCTTTCCACTCTCATCCCTGCAGAGGAAAGGAGTAATGAGCGTTAATAGATATCAACAGGCCCTGGTGCACAAGCTGAAAACAATTCTTCCCATCTGACGCCGCTAGCGGCAGAGGCATGGTTTCTGTGGGCCAAGTAGCGGGGGAGAGGAGGCGAGCATGCAGCTTGTCCAGCACTGGCAGGGGAACGCTCTCCAAGGCCTTTGCCACTTTTATGTCACCCCAGCAAGACACTGTCACCTGTCCCCAGTCTAGGCAGAGTAGGGGGGAGCTGTACAGAAAGATGGTGAGGGAGTACCGTAGCTGACCATACCAACGTCCGTAGCGATCACTCTGCTCCATACAACTACTGGGTTTTCAAAGCTGGACACGTGGCCTGAACTGGCGCTGTACGCCTTGGAGGTGCTGGCCTGCCCTGCTGCTAGCCGTGCTGTCCAGAGCGGGTATTCAGTGCAGCTGGTGGCGTCATCACTGATAAGCGTACACGCCTGTCAACTGACAGCGCTGACAGGCTGACGCTTATTAAAATGAACAAAGCCTGGATTTTCAACCCGGAATTCAAATCTCCTCCGGGGAAAGCAGCTAAAATTTAACATTACTTATGTATCCGATTCCTCTTCTCTACTCCTCCTACTCCTCCTCCTCCTCCTCCATGTCGTCTTTGCCTAACGCTGACCAAAAAAACGCGATTTTTCAGAGGTCCAACTGGCACTCTTTTACCACAATTTTTCAGGAAGGCCCCCTACAGGCCCTCTATTCAAACAATTTTTCCAGAGGTCCACCTACAGGCCCTCTCTCCAAACAATTTTTCCGGAGGTCCACCTACAGGCCCTCTCTCTAAACAATTTTTTCCGGAGGTCCACCTACAGGCCCTCTCTCCAAACAATTTTTCCGAAGGTCCACCTACAGGCCCTCTCTTCAAACAATTTTTCCAGAGGTCCACCTACAGGCCCTCTCTCCAAACAATTTTTCCAGAGTTCCACCTACAGGCCCTCTCTCCAAACAATTTTTCCGGAGGTCCACCTACAGGCCCTCTTTCCAAACAATTTTTCCGGAGGTCCACCTACAGGCCCTCTTTCCTGTTCCAGTTTCCAGTTTTATTTGTGCAAACTGCGTAAATTTTATTTTTGGGATAGGTGTGAAAAATAATATTACCTGCGTATCTATATTGCCCAACATTGGATACAGTAGCAACTAGAAGACCAAACACATGCTGCCCACAGGGTTCCGCAAATTCCTGGTCCACAATGTCAAGGAGCTCGATGTTCTGTTGATGAGCAACAAGTCCTTCTGTGCAGAAATCGCCCACAACGTCTCCATCTAAGAACCTAAAGACCATTGTGGAGAGAGCGGCACAGCTCGCCATCAAAGTGACGAACCCCAACGCCAGACTGCGCAGCGAAGAGAACGAATAAATATCTCTGTGGTTATTTCAGCTAAATAAAAGTTAAATATACACAAAAAAAAAAAATGATCTGTTCCTGTGCGTGATCCACCCAAGTTGAATCTGTCCCATCATGATAAATTCCCCCAAGGAGTCCCCACTGTAACTTGCTTCCCATACAAGTACCTCACCCCCCGACACCTGTGTCTCGCCATTGTCCACCACCTCCTCAGACAACACTGGTAAACCCAACCAAATCCATTATCTGAAATGAAGAACATTAGTAAGCAATCAAGACAAAATCAAAGCAATTGTACAATAATGAGACATACTTACCTGGATGATCCCATAGAAATAAGAAGATCTATGAAAATAGGGAAAAAAATAAAACAAGATATGAAAACGCAAAAACAAAATATAACAAAAATAATTAAAATAAAATAATAAGTAATAACTATACAAGAACACAGTGAACTATAGAAATAAACACCAACAACCATAAATCATCACCATGTGAACACCAAGTAACAAAGATACAGCACTATTCACTCTATCATTCCTAACACCTTATTTTGAAAACACAACCAAAAATATAAAGAACCACAGTCCCTACTACAACAATTCGAGTAAATCAATCAACTAACTTTCTACACACACAGAACATATCAAAATCACCCTGGATACCAACCACGAATAACTTAATACACACTAACACCAGTCAAACACTACCAAAAAGAAAAAAAGAAAAAAAAGGAAAAGGAATCTTCACTGACACCAAGTAACAAAAAGTCAGCTCTGAACAAACAAACACATTTTTTTTTTTTTTTTTTTTTTTTTTTTTTTTTTTTTTTTTTACTTTTTCACATTTTTTACTTTAAAACCCACTTTGTAAAAATTAAAACCCTAAAACTACCAAATGCAATAATATGGAATAATTTCATCTACTCACAGAAAAGTAATGAATGCACACTAACACCAGTCAAACACTACCAAAAAGAAAAAAAGAAAAAAAAGGAAAAGGAATCTTCACTGACACCAAGTAACAAAAAGTCAGCTCTGAACAAACAAACACCTTTTTTTTTTTTTTTTTTTTTTTTTTTTTTTTTTCTCACATTTTTTACTTTAAAACCCACTTTGTAAAAATTAAAACCTTAAAACTACCAAATGCAATAATATGGAATAATTTCATCTACTCACAGAAAAGTAATGAATGCAACATTTTTTACTACAAATCTACAATCCACCCCATGTCTTGCAGATCCACCCCACGTCTTGTAGAATACCTAAAAAACCACTGAATTGTGGATATAAAAGCCAGCCAGCCAAATCCAGAGTCCATTTGATTTTGCCACTGAGGAAGGGGCAGAGAGAAGCCCCGAAACGCGTCTGGCGCAAAACAGGACATTTGGGAGACTGGCTTATTATTTATTATTTTTATTTTTTATTTCTTTACATTCATTTATTATATCCATCTTATACCTTCTCAGCCTAATATATCAAATACTCCTTGGGGATCCTTAATACCAAACAAGGAGAAACTATACCCAATCCTGGGAAGAGAATACAAGATCGCTTAACCGCATTGAATCCTACTACACAGGAGCGATCACGTGGGACGCCACTGTGAGCTCCGCGAACTGAACGGCTCTTGAGGAGAAGGGAAAAGCGCGCGCAACACTCCACCAGCGTCCTCGTGCCGACAGCCGGGAACACATAGGCTAAAGCACGGACGGACTCTACAGTAACATCGCTCCCCACGGACATCGTCATCGCCTAAGGAGGGGGTAATGTACCACACCATTTGATGCCAAGTATAGACTATTTTTGGATCAAAGAGACTTATAACAGTGTGGAATAATAGCCCAAGACTCCTACCTATCTGACATTCTCATTCACATTTTCTTTTATCCCATTTTTTTATCTCAACTTTTTTACTTTTTCCTTTTTCTTTTTTCTTTTTTCTTTTTCTTTTCATTTTTATCCTGCATTTTTTCACTTATTGAGATCATAGTATAATACCAGAGCTGGCCCATATATACAGGGCTACCCTCATATCTACTTTTAACTACTTTTAACTAATAAACCAAGAATTTTAATTTATCCTACCCTGTCAGAGTTTTTTATATGGTTAAGATTGTACTGAACTATATAACTATATACCTCTACATAACCATTTTTAACTTTATTCCCCTATACTACCAACATCCAATATTATTATCTAATCGAACATAAATATATTCAATAATATTACTATCAAATCTAACATAAATATATTCAATATCCTTCTTACAACTATACTCAGATAAAGGGTGTGCTCATCCTAAACATTGTATCAAGCTACACTGGTAAATCCCCACTGTCAGCACACGGAGACTGCAAAAGGTCTTGCGAATTGGGGCAGAGAATGTTCTGGGCTAGCACATCAGAGAAGGGGTGACTATGGGGTTCCAGGGAGTACGTGACGAAATGCAATCTCCATCTAAAAAGTCATGCCACACTTGATCGAGCTCATAATTGACAATTGTATTGGTTGATGCTAAATTTTTAAGTTGGGGTCCTGCGTCGTCATTCTAACTACATCCGACTGTTGTCACCACCACACACGCTAGCCCAGTGGGCACTCCTCTGGCTCTTCCAGCTCAACCTCCTTCCCCCCAGCCTGCCCCCCCACCTACAGGCCCTCTCTCCAAACAATTTTTCCGGAGGTCCACCTACAGGCCCTCTCTCCAAACAATTTTTTCCGGAGGTCCACCTACAGGCCCTCTTTCCAAACAATTTTTCCGGAGGTCCACCTACAGGCCCTCTCTCCTGTTCCAGTTTCCAGTTTTATTTGCGCAAACTGCGTAAATTTTATTTTTGGGATAGGTGTGAAAAATAATATTACCTGCGTATCTATATTGCCCAACATTGGATACGGTAGCAACAAGAAGACCAAACACATGCTGCCCACAGGGTTCCGCAAATTCCTGGTCCACAATGTCAAGGAGCTCGAGGTTCTGTTGATGAGCAACAAGTCCTTCTGTGCAGAAATCGCCCACAACGTCTCCATCTAAGAACCTAAAGACCATTGTGGAGAGAGCGGCACAGCTCGCCATCAAAGTGACGAACCCCAACGCCAGACTGCGCAGTGAAGATAACGAATAAATATCTCTGTGGTTATTTGTGCTAAATAAAAGTTAAATAAACACAAAAAAAAAAAAATTGATCTCTTCCTGTGCCTGATCCACCCAAGTTGAATCTGTCCCATCATGAGAAAGTCCCCCCAAGGAATCCCCACTGTAACTTGCTTCCCATACATCTACCTCACCCCCCCGACACCTGTGTCTCGCCATTGTCCACCACCTCCTCAGACAACACTGGTAAATCCCCACTGTCAGCACACGGAGACTGCAAAAGGTCTTGCGAATTGGGGCAGAGAATGTTCTGGGCTAGCACATCAGAGAAGGGGTGACTATGGGGTTTAGGGAGTATGTGACCACATGCAATCTCCATCTAAAAAGTCATGCCACACTTGATCGAGCTCATAATTGACAATTGTACCGGTTGATGCTAAATTTTTAAGTTGGGGTCCTGCGTCGTCATTCTAACTACATCCGGCTGTTGTCACCACCACACACGCTAGCCCAGGGGGCACTCCTCTGGCTCTTCCAGCTCAACCTCCTTCCCCCCAGCCTGCCCACCCACCTACAGGCCCTCTCTCCAAACAATTTACGTCTTTGTCCTATCTTTCTCTCTCTCCAAACTATTTTTCCGGATAGCTGCCATATACGGTATTAAACTGAGTAGTATACATAGAAGACATATCACACTTGATCAATCTCATAATTTACGACTGTACCGGTTGATGCTAAATTTTTAAGTTGGGGTCCTGCGTCGTCATTCTAACTACATCCGGCTGTTATCACCACCACACACGCTAGCCCAGGGGGCACTCCTCTGGCTCTTCCAGCTCAACCTCCTTCCCCCCAGCCTGCCCCCACCTACAGGCCCTCTCTCCAAACAATTTACCCGGATAGGGGACGTATTAGATATTGTACTGATGTTTTTTTTGGTTCTTCTTTTAATTGCCTCCTGACCTGTGATAGGCAGAGCATGGACACGTCCACTTAGCTGCAGTAGGAAAGACACTCCCCTGGCCAGAGCAAGCTCTTTTTCCGTTTTCCGTGGTCGAAAAATCCATGAAATATAGGGTCCCAAGATAGGGGACGTATACGATTTTAAACTGAGAAGAATCGATACCGTACCGGTTGATGCTAGAGTTTTTCCAAATCCATCCGGCTGTTGTCACCACCACACACGCTAGCCCAGGGAGCACTCCTCTGGCTCTTCCAGCGAAACCTCCTTTCCCCCAGCCTGCCCCCCACCTACAGGCCCTCTCTCCAAACAATTTACCCGGATAGGGGACGTATTAGATATTGTACTGATGTTTTTTTTTGTTTCTTCTTTTAATTGCCTCCTGACCTGTGATAGGCCGAGCATGGACACGTCCCCTTAGCTGCAGTAGGAAAGACACTCCCCTGGCCAGAGCAAGCTCTTTTTCCGTTTTCCGTGGTCGAAAAATCCATGAAATATAGGGTCCCAAGATAGAGGACGTATACGTTATTAAACTGAGAAGAATCGATACCACACATGCCCCACTAGGAGAATTTGGGGTAATGATGGGATTAGGCAGCCTCAGAGGCATCCATGCATGCTGCCCCTGCTGTTTCCTGTCCATTTCCGTGGTGTTTCCATCATTTTCTGAGGTTTCCAGGTTTTCACCCAGCCTTCCCTAGGCAGCGCCTTGGTCCCCTGCAAAAATGCTCGAGTCTCCCATTGACTTCAATGGGGTTTGTAATTCGAAACGAGCACCCGAGCATCGGGAAAAGTTCAACTCGAATAACGAGCACCCAAGCATTTTAGTGCTCGCTCATCTCTAGATGCTATCTATGAGTCACTGCAGAGCATTAGTGTTTAGCTGGTATCCACCACTATATGGTCAGTGTGGTAATACTGGTCTTTGCATTGTGTTTTTTTTTTTTTATTCAGGAACAGTATGGTGGCATTATTCAGACATTAAGAATGGAATTTATCATAAGGGTCATATTTGATGTTTGTTTTCCTTGAGACTGTATCGGAGTACTCTGCACCAAAATTCTCAAACGGCACAGGATTGATAAATCTCATGCATCTTAAACCTAATAATTTTGCCTACTGGAGTGTGTTTGTAACTTTTTTGGAGACTTTCAATGATAAATCTGGAGTTGAACTAATTACTAATTTCCATAACTAACCATGCCCATTTTCCACTCACTTTTCAAAAGCAGAGTGAATGATGTAAAAATACAAAAAGTCACAAAATTTTGAGTAAGTTAGCCCAAAAAGCTGGAAAATCATATTTTAGAAATTGAAACTGTATGACTATATAATTTACTGTATACTATCACACATATGTAAGTTTTTATAGAGTTTGTATGTTCTCCCTATGTTTGCATGGGTTTCCTTCAGGTTCTCCGGTTTCCTCCCACACTCCAAAAATATGCAAATAGGCTAATTGACATCCTACAAAATTAAATATATAAGTGTGCATTGTTTTTTGGGGTCGAGCACCTATCTGTACAGTATTTTATGAGTGGGCAAAATATTTTGGGGCATGTCTACTGTAGATACAGGCACCAGGCTTGTGCACCTGAACTTTTGACGGCAAACAATAAATGTATTTTATTTTAATATAGCCTAACTTGTTAATAACCTGCTTGACCCTGTCATGCATAATGAGGTACTGTATATGTACATCATTATGTGCAGGGAATTGTATGGAGCAGGCTGCTGGCATTTTTTCACCCTAAAGTGAGGAAAATTGGCTTCTCCCTCACAGCGTTTTTTTTTTTTTTTTTTGCCTTCCTCTGGATCAACTTTCAGGACAGCAGGCTGAACTAGATGGACAGATGTCTTTTTTCAGCCTTATAAACTATGTTACTATGTTACAGAATCTTTTCTCACAAAACTGTGGTCCTAAATTAATCATACCTAAATGCCAAAATTCTGGCATAAAAAAGTCACAAAATGGGGCTTTTGCGACTATTTGGCCTTACTTGAGCAAAAATGTTGCAGTTTTTTTTTTGCATTTTTACACCATTCACTTTTGAAATATGGGTGGAGAAGTGGACATGGTTAGCTTTGTTAATGAGTTTCCAAATTTCACATTGAGGCTTAAAAAAACAAAAAAAAAAAAATCACAAAAATGTTGCAATCTCATTCCAGCAAGATGGAGTAGGAGAACTGGAGCAGCTTTTTTAGACAAAAGTGTAAGGATAAGGATAAGATACATTTATCAAACAACAAGCAACATTTGATTAATTTGGCATAAAGTACTACAACACCGGTTCAAGCAAAACTGACCTCAAATGTTCCCCTCATGATTAGTTCCCCAATATGTTTAAATCTGCTCAACACCTAATGCGCTATACTATGCTGCCTGCAGATTATGTTGCATTTTTTATAGTGATAGGTTACTTTTAAGAACCGATATGCCTTCACTCGTGACTGTGGCTATAGTCTTCTTTTGTAATGTCATGTGTTTATGCTTGGCATATGTTACAATAAATTTTGGACTCATTTTTGATTTCTATTTGAAATGTTCATTGAGCCAAATAGGATATTACACGGACAAACATTTGTAATGCATTTTTCTCACACAATGAAATCAAAGCACGCGGATGGTTGTAGAGCATGAGAGTTAGTAGTTGCTATATAGGTGCTCTTAAAAACTGAAACTTACCACCCTTCCAAGTCTAAAAATTGTTTCATGCAGTGACTAAAGGTGAAAATGTGCGAACCGCCATCTAATGACAGTAGATTGCCAACCGTAGACCACTTCATTTGTGTCTCTCCGGACAATCCCTCACTGGTATGTTAATCTGCTCGTAATTGTGAAACATAGATCAGAAAAACCGTAACATAAGCATAACCTGCTGCACGTAATCTAATAGTAGAAGGTAAGAATCATTGCTTTTATTATGGTAGCACTGGGTCTTTAGCCCGCAAGACCCTTGTGCAACTAGCTAGTTATCCCACCAAAAGAAGGGTTCCCTGTATTGATTAACACTGTAGACTTAGTTATCACGTCTGGTTAACGGGTTTAGCAAGTCATTATTAACAGTGCTACATCTGTACATAGGTTGTATACATGGTATGGCCACCATTTGGTTGTATGTGAATGTAAGAGTACTGAATTTATTTAGAAAACGTACTATATTTCCATTTTGTAAGACATACTTTTTTCCCCAAAAAGTGGGGAAAAAATGACAGTGCATCTTATAAAGCAAATACCATTCAACACTTTTATTATAAAAGTACTCACTCTAGTATACAGGAAACACAGGGAGCATGAACATAGCACTGCTAGTGCTGGCTGTACTCACCTCTCCCTGGTTTTCCACCAGGTACTGCACTGCACTGTCCTGACTGTGTACAGCATCAGGACGTAGTCCTTGCAGTTTGCAAATGCAGAAGTCCTGCTGTTTGGACAAAACAATTCTAACAGCCCTGCTGCTTGGACAAATTGATCCTGTAGAATCATTTTGCAAATCTCTAGTGTGCACTATAACCTCACTTTGTACACAGTCATGTCACAGTGTGGTGCAGGCCCATTGAAAATTAGGGTGTGATGAGTGCAGGTGAGACTACCAGATCTGCAGAGTGGTTGTAAAGCAATAGAGGTAAGTCAATGTATTTATTTTATCTCTGATGAAGGTCTATTCTGAGCTTTGACGGGAGTCTGACATGGGTCTGAATTGGGGTTCTTATGTGATATGGGGGTCTGATCTGAGGTTTCATATGGAGGTCTGATCTGTGGATCTGATATGGAAGTCTGATCTGAAGTCTAATATGAGGGTCTGATGTAGAGTTCCGATCTGAGATCTGATGTGGGGGTCTGATCTGAGGTCTGTTATAGGGATCTGATCTGTGGTCTGATATGGGGGTCTGATCTGAAGTTTGATGAGGACGGGCTCTAATTTGGGGGTTTGATGAAGATGGAGGGTGGGTTCTGAGGTCTGATTACATTTTTTTTATTTTTCTCCTCTAAAACCTATGTGCATCTTATCATCAGGTGGGTCTTATAAAGCTAAAAATATGGTACATATAATACAAATATGTATAATATTTATTACAGACCAAAAAATTCTAAAATAAATTGCTACGAATATAATGAACCTATAGCTCTACAGTGTTAAATTTCCTTCATTTCCTTGATAAAATAATCCTATAATGACACATATAAATAAAGTACAAATCTCCTATAGTACTGTAATAATATATGCACATTAACCTTTAGCTTGTAGCAATTAGTCACATCACTGTGATATGAAGCCACCTAACATATGGCTAGAGAACCACACACTGTCCCACTTACAGCACTAAGTGTCCCAGATACATTCTGAACACCTGTTGCTCTATTGGGGGCTCCAAATGTCGTATTTGTGAGTAGGAGTTTAACAAATAAAATGTCAATGTTGTATGAATAAATTTCTGTCTACTTAATAGCTCTCACATTTTGCAAATAGCAGTGTTTGTGCAGAAGCCACTGTTGTATTCGCTTCTACAGAAAGTAATGCATTTTTTACAATGTTTATAATACTTGATTATGCTTAAATTTTATTACATGAGTCAGTACGTACATGGCAATACCTATTACATATCGTAGTTTCTTAATTTTGCATTACAAAAATAAAGGCATTTGTTTGGTAAGAAAGATGAGGGTTTTTTATTATTTGGATTTTTGTATTTTTCTACACCATTTTGACTTTTTTTTTTATCTGCGTTCCAGTGAAACTGTGATCACTCTGATCACTCATATAATACACAGCAAAACTTCTGTTCAGTGTGTTATATCAGTTGCTATAAAAAGTGACAATGCCTATTAAGGCCTGCCATTCTTAGCCCCCAGGCTGCAATTTGAAACTCTTGGCACCCCATGAACATGTTGCATAGGGGGAATTAGGTGTTAATGACCCTCTTTCTTTCTCTAACTACATAGATGCCCTGGTCAACATTGAGCACAGTATTTACGGGTTAGAGCAAGGAACCAGCGTGTAAGGTTACAGTATGTGCACACAGTAAATTTTTCTATTGGACAAATTCACCATCGAATACACAGTAGAAATCCAAGGCAGATCCTTGGGCTTCTGATTTTTTTGCATATGACAGATGACTTTATCTCCATTTTTTCTGTTTTTTCTTATTTTTTTACATTTTCTATATTGTAAATTCATATTGAAGATACGAAAACAATGAAGGGTCACATATAGAATTAAGTAGTAAGAAAACAGTGTTAGATAAACTAGAATATGTTTTATGTTTTAGATTCTTCAAAGTAGCCGGCTTTTGCTTTGATGACAGTTTTGCACACTCTTGGAATTCTCTCAGTCAGCTTCATGAGGTAGTCACCTAGAATGGTTTTCAGTCAATAGGCATGCCTTGTCAAAAGTTAATTTGTTAATCTCCTGACTTCTTATTGTGTTGGAGACTTTCAGTATGACTGGTACACAGTTCCAGTGTTTAACCCTATACTACTACTACTGTTCTAATCCAGTTACAATAACCTGTCAGCTGAATTCAATAGTCATTTAACATTTTGCTTGGCAGCTAATGCCAGTGTATGTCTCCAGATTCAGTTTATTTGTCTTATCCTCCATATATGTTTAGTGTGTGCTTTATTGGTTAGAAATACTTAGCACTTACTATACAAGCAATATATATCTTAGTTTGAGAATATAATAGTTTCGTTCAATAAATACACTGGTTGCTGTTATGTCGGCAGTCCTTGCCCGCTGCTAACCTGCCTGCTGTGCCGTTTGGGAGTGGTCACTCACCATGCCATCCAGTGTCCTGGTCACCGGCATCCACTATAAGTTGGGACCTGCATGCTCCTGCCTAGTCTTCCAGTCTACCAGAATCTGTTCTCTTAGGGTGTGCACATGTTCACTTCTGGCCTCTCAAAGGACCAGCATGCACGCTTCCAAATCCTTCCCCAATGGCTGGTGCTCACTGGGTATTTAAGACACCCTCTCCAAACAGATGGCACATGAGTTTTAGGTTTCCTGGTGACCAGCAAAGGTGTTAGGTAGTTCACTTTTTAAGAGGCTGGAAGGGAGCATGCTCATGCTCAAGGTAACAGAGTCTAGAAGACTAGACAGGAGCATGCAGGCCTCCACACCTTGTAGAGGATGCCGGGCAGGGGACAGCAGGGCAGCGGCAGGCATGGACTGCTGACATAGAAGTTGCATTAGCTTATAAATAAGTTCATCTATTTTTACAGGCTCATCTATATCTGCATTATTGCGTATTGTTTTTTAGAAATAGGAACTCATTGACTTGTTGCCTTAAAGATGGATATATTTATAGATTGTGGTCTTACTTTAGTAAAGTATTCAAAAATGCAAATCACGCCATATATGTACTATCAAAGCATTAACATCTAGTAGATGGGGCAAGGAAGTATTATTGTCTGTGTATTCTGCTGTCCATTAAACCCACAAGAATTACTCACACACAGCCTTTTGTTTTTTTCCCAGAAGACATTAACGTCTAAAAATGGAATCTAATGTTTCCATCATCACTCTACTATAATATGTGCTTCCATGAATCTTCTTTCAGACATTCATTGTCTACGTCATTACACGTCTATCATCAGATACTCAACTGCTGGTACTGTAAATAGTCTTGCTGATCTCTTAAGATGGAACTTATGGAGTCTTTGGGAATCCATTTTCCATTGAATACATTTCCATTTGGAAACAAAGAGCATAAATTCCAGTGCAAAACTGAAATTGATTATTTTAACAAGGATGATTTACAACCCTCATGAAATCTGGCTTAACTTCCTCAAAAATTAACTTCTTATCCCACTCTTTTACTGCAAGGAACTCAACTTACAAGACCTAGGTAGAACCAGGGGACCTCTGGAAATAAGCAACTGCATATTTAATGATTGCTTTGGTATAATGTATGATGTATTTAAATATAATTTGTTTGTATTAATTACTAATATGTACAAAAAGTATCCAAAACATGTTAGCTTTGACAAATACAAAAACTACCATTGCTTTTGTGCGCTAGTACACATGTTTCTCATGTTCTATTTTTTTTTAAATGATAATAAATTGAGTAGCACAAAAAGAGGAATTGATCTAAAGCTTTAAGATAATGCACAAATGCCATTTCATAGATCTTATTTTCCAAACATTAGACAAAAATTGCATTGGATACAAAAATTTATTAACACAAGCTTTGCACACTTTATATAACATTAATCAAGTCTTTTGTTCTAAATAGTTGTGTAATAATATTCACTTTTATATTAATAATCTGTTGCACACAAAATATAGACTTACATCTATGCAGATCGTTGTAGAACGGATCCACTGAATTTAGTAAGGCTGTTGGCTTCGCTGTAACTCGTACAAAGGATTGGATGCTAAATAGATGACGCAATTACTACTGCACTCAACTTGAAAAGCAACTGAAACCCTACATCATCTATACAGCTAACACACATTATAATCCTATCCACTACAAACAAACACAGAGATGAGACTAAAATACAAGCTGATGTGTTGCAGCATTGTAGGGCCACTAAAAAGCCATCTGTGATTCGTGGCAATTTAAAAGGCGAGGGAAGGCACAAAAGCTGCAAACTGCATCCTGTGTCACATTGCCTGAGGAAAACGCAAAACGAAGGTAAGATTGATGTTATGCGGACCAAACTCCTATTTGCAGCTACTGCTTGTAATAGGATCAGCTGGCAGGGGGTGGCCAAGGAAAGGAACTCTAGTCAATCTCCTTTGATCCATCACCTCTTTCTGATCAGAATGGAAGGAAGAAAAAGCTGAAAGGTTTGGTACACTTTCTCTAGTAGCATCCTTGTTCTTGACTTAGACATTGGTGACTCAGATGAAGTTTTCTCTTTAGATAAATTTAGGTGTAAAGGAAAAAAAATAAGTATTTACATTTTCTAGACATCTCTCCAGACATAGGCATCGTAATGAGACTTACATACAGCAAGAGAGACCTCAGTTTCCTTGTGTTTCTTTTCTTTTTTTTTCTTTTTTCTTTACATTTGATTGTAAATATTTTTCGAATGCTACACATTATATTATGACAAAACGTTGTTTTATGAAAGTACTTTTACTAAGCAATAAGCCATAATGTAGAAAAATACATTTTACCTTTTCAAGACTCAAAAAACAAAGAACAAAACTTTAGTAGTAGTGCATAATTATTTAGTAGTAGCTACAACAGGGGTTCCTAACTTTACAATAAGAGCTTGCATAAACATAACTTTGAGGTGTTCACAATTAGGAGAATAAATGACTTGCGGGATGACAGTACTAAAATGGTGAAGGACAATGAAAAGTATAATATTCTACAAGAAGACAGCAAAACCAAAAAAACTAAACTGAACTGAAATATTTTTGGTAGATTCACATGAAGCATGGACAGCACTGGAGAGAAACACAATATACTTTGCATCACATTCCAATACCAAGCTGCCCATTGTCAGTTGGGTAATGGACCTATAGAAGAACTTGGGTTACGTTTAGGAAGATACTGTAGGTCCACTACCATGAACATCATTTTGGGCAGTTCCATGCACAATGTGCTGTGCCTACTTCCAGCTTTCATATTGTCACTTGACTAGCAGATACTTACTGCCATGACAATGTTACTATGTGCTTGGTCCAATTAGAAAGTTTAATAGGTGACTCTGAACTCCACCCAAAGTGGGTGCATTGGAATGTCTATTCATTTAATAGAGCTGTTGGGGGCCATGTTAAGATTTTGAGTAAACATAAATACATATAAAAGTGGAATTAAAGACAGCACAACATTTGGAAAAATCTAACAAGAAGGACAGTGCTCCTAAAAGGATTAAAGGAGCCGGTGCTGGTAATCACCGAGGACAGAATCATCTACAGCGATTCTCCAAAAATCATTAGCAACATAATCCCTTGCACTAGGTTATCAATGTCTATGTCCAACCCCAAAAGGTTACAATTAAGGTCTTCAACCCCGTTGCGGATAAAAATACTATCCATTTAATTTCAAGTTACAAAAATAGGAGCAAAATATTTAAAGCAATGATTGTCCTTTTTCTATTTCTTTTTATATAAAAACATAAACAGCTCGTGTGAATTCTAAGATTTGTGCACACATTGTACTTGTTCTTTGTCACTTCTATATATTTATATATAACATATATAACTTCTTAATTGGTCCACAAAGTAGATCTGTGCGTTCTCTAGTGCTTTGTACAAAAGAAAAACGATATTATTATCAAAATATTCATTTAATGGCTTTACTTAATACATAAATACATGTTTGTAGATAACACAGGAGCGATGATTGTTCAGTCAGTTTGGTGATGATTTTTTTTTTTTTTTTCGTTTTGTTGGGCTGTATACACAGGTTGGCTGGTTGCTCATCGCTACAAGTATGCTACTCGTCGTCCTTTATTTTTAATTCTTTGTTTATACCTTTTCCCCAGGACTGCTGCCAAGTATTTCTTGACAGCCATTTGTTTTCTGTATCGGCTGTAGCTGTCAGTGAAGATGCCATCTGAGTGCCGTTTTGACAGTGGCTCCGAGTCATCTTCCAGGCTGCTACTCAACGCACTGCAATGGTAAAAAGCAAGAGTTGCAGTCTACAGTAGCATCTCTCTACATGCAACAATCTCTATTCTCTAGTAGGGTCTAAGATACTTGGATCAAGAAACTGAGCATGCTGCATCATATCAACAGAGCTTACTAGCCTCATTCACAAGACATACCTTAGAGATAAGAAAGGCCCCACTGAAGAGTCACTAAGTGAGTTAACTGGATAATTTCAGATTCAGATAAAATTTATAAGTATTGATTCTGGGTATTCATTAATGACCAATGCCCCATTGTTTAGATACAGCAGCTTGTCCCTTGCTGTAGGGTGCTTTCTGTATGCCAATTAACCTGTTCAAGTCAACATGTGCCATAAATCAATGAACAGGTGTATTGAATCACTGGAAAAAATGTTGATAGTGTGTAGCAGGGAAGTAGGAAGGGTTCTGCAACATGATCAGGTTTTTTTTTTTTACAGTTTCGAAAGCCAAAATCAGGTGTTGATTATAAAAGAGGAGAGAGTATTGAGGACAAATTTTCTGCTTCAAATAAGATTTTTTTTTCTTTTAAAGTTTACGTGAAATTGGAGATACAAGTAAGAACTGGCATGGACATAGACCATACCCAGAATCGCCTTAAAATGTGTTGAATGGAAAACTGATATATAGGTCTTACATAAGACTCCTACATTTCATTGATCATTTTACACATTTGGCATAAGAAAATACACCATATTACATGTAATCACAATCTGTGTTGGATTCGTACCCTATGATTCTCAATGTTTCTGACAAAGAACAATAGCAAGTAGATACATTACAATTAACTGGGTATCATTCTAATAAGGTGCAGCATGATTCTTCACAAGCCATCCATAATTCTGCTACCTTCCTCATCCCCCTATAAGTACCCACAAAATTATCAATATATATATATATATATATATATATATATATATATATATATTAGCAATGATATTCTCTCAAAACAAGGCAGATTTATCCCCAAATTATCCCCAAAAATGAATTGCATATGGTAGCTATAAAGTCTCATGAGGGATATGACAAATGGATATCTTACTCCTTTATCTGTCTAACACTTTGAGATATCAGCTGCTATCTTGCAGATATATCATTCATTATTGTGAAGAGAGGAGAGGTTCAACTTGTAATTCGCTACATACACTATATCATGATTTTACCCTGATTTATGTTGGCCTCCAAAAAACATGTTTGTCAAAGAGAAGGTCTTGTCTTGGAACAAAGGGAATATAAATTCTAAGAGCTTCTATTGTATAATCTTTCACATGTGATAGCTGACAAATAGCAAGCAATGCTGTGTCTGTATATGTGTGTGCAGGCTTATCTGTGCGTGAGCTTGAAAGTGTGTTTTAATAATCAATCTTTATTGCTTGCAAAAAAGTGAGAAAATATCTTAATGTCAAACCCAATTATAGCAGTATAAATCTTGAACAAAGGGTACAAACATCTGCCACACTGTCTACCCAAGCTCCATTAGGCAACCCTATGCCTTGATCCGTATGTTGGACAACTCCCAAAGGCCTCTGTCTCATTACCAATGAGTACAAGGTTGCCCTGCCTTTTGCTACCATAATTGCCTCTAGGGGCTTCCTGTCAACAACATGAAAAGAGTTGTGTTCTTCTTGTGAAATATATGGCAGGATATTGATGTACTGATTGGGACAAGATCAACGGTGGCTTCCTAATATCCCCTTAACTGCCAGCATTTTCCTTTGTCTGTGCTGCATTGCTCACAGTTATCTGAGTGGTAGAATCCTAGGCTAGATACTGCATAGTCTGGTGACATCATTTACTAGGCTTAAGCATGTCAGGAGATGAATGGATACATGGTAGAACGTACTACTAATTCATATTTAAGTGACGCTCAGATACGAAAACCATCTGCGCATGCCTCATAGTAAATAGCGTATGCCACATAATAATAGTAATATTAATTACTATTACTGCGCATGCCACATAGTAATAGTAATATTAATTACTATTACTGGGCATGCCACATAGTAATATTAATTTTATCTTACATGTTCTTTTCTGTTATCTAGGGATCTTAGCTCTACTCAGGTCTCTAAGCTGGTTTGCCGACTAGCATTTATCCACTGGGAATTTAAAGGAGAATTTTAACAAAATCAACAAATGTAACAGTTCTGACACAGGAAGTCGCAGGTTTTACTAACTAAAAGGAATTCACGTACTGTGACATCAACGTCAGATAATTTAAGATGACAGTTTGGAGACAATATATTCATCGCATGAATTATTCATGATGATGAGGATGCGATGAGTTCCCTTGAGAGTTATTAAAATGTTACCCAACCCAGAAATCTATATTGCGTGAGGGCGCACCACTGCTACATTTTTCAAAGGAAAATCAATGACATACTGGACAATAAAATAAAAAAATGAGACTCAACCACAAAAGGTAAATGCATCATCCAGGTGAAATAAACAGCACAGCTTATTCTAGCTTTATTGCTATGGTGAAGCTGTGTAGACCTACTAAATGTGGAGGATAAAAATAAATATCATGGCATTTGAAATCCATAAACTAGACGTGTCTACTGGCTGATGTTTTGTGCTACATTGTCCATATGCTTCAGTACATAAGGCGGATCTGTTCTTCATAAATATTGATTACGGCCTGAACTTAGACTGATTTCTTAGATTTTTTTTTTACTTCTTTGGATGCGTACAAATGCTATGGTGTAAGAGCGCAACCTTACCCTAAGCGATTGGCCATCAGAGTATGCAGGTATTTCCTCGCAGACAATTGCCCCAGTAAATTCCTATAGGCTTTGTTTAATAGATCATCAGCATGTCTGACAACAGCAAAGGAAAAAAAAATAAAAAAAAAGGAAAGATGATTCCTGGAAATCTGACATCAACATGTGTTGTTTTCAAGCAAGAAGCATTTCTCAATGGAATGTGTGTATGTGTGCAGAGAGGGGTGGGTGCAGCTGACCCATTACAGCTTCCTGATTATGCCTAGACTGATTTGTCACAGGGTCATGTTTTACTCTAGTCCACATATTATTCCTGATATATTCTTTCCTCCCACATCCACATTATATATACATATACAGCTTTTTTTGTTCCCAGGATGCAGCTTAATTGCAAGATGCCACCTGATTAGCACTGAATGTCATTAATTTCCATAAATTTCCATTTTCCCTTTAAATGTGCACCTCCTGTTAAATAATTTAGATGCATTGCAGAAATTTGCAATATGGTCTGACATGAAACAGAAGCAGGGTTATTGTGTTTGCAGATTTTATTTTGTTATTTGTGACTATGCAACACATCATTTTAACTAGATTTTAGCTCATGGAGGGTGGGTGTGGGAGTCTGAATTCACCTCTTTTCCGGCGGGTAATAAAAGGAGTACATATCGTCTAAGACCGAGGAAGGATTTCCAATACCGATCGGATCATTATCAAAAGCAAAGTCTGGAAGAGTGTTACCATCCTCATCATACACTTCATCTTCAAGCCTAATGAGCAGAGAGAAAGAAAGGAGAATGAATTGTAAGGCTCTTAATTAATCAAAAATGCATAATGACTTGATCAGTGCCTTTCGGAGCAATGTAATCCCTGGCAAAGGTTCATTTCTAGTGTCTACATTACTGGTCTTTTTTTCTCTGAATATTGTTCGGTGATGAGATGCCAGACGCTGATGGAAAAAGACCCCCTGAGACCCTATCAATCTGTAGGTGGGCGTGAGAGAAATAACAAGAGCAGCCCATCTGTGAGCTGACCTGAGGTTGGGGCTGGGCCAGAGCTAGCTGCCAAATCCTACAATCATTAGTACAGGGAACTGAGAGGAGAGAGAGGAGGTGGAGGGGAGGAAGGGAAAGATTAGAAAGGGTTGGGGTGGTGAGGGAAACAACTTTCCTTTATTGGCAGAACAGCATCATCAAACACATGATCAGCTTCCAAACATTAAATCAGAGCACTAAGCATTGGCCACAAAGCACTGAAAATACTTAGCAGTAGCATTACCCAGATCCCCTCTATGGAAGGAGGGGTATAGTTGGAAAGACTGGGTCCTGACTTTGTCGGGTTTTGTTTTTTTCATGCCAAGTTCCTCCTTAAGATTTTTTTTTTTCCACTTTGTATCTGCTGGGATGTAGGTCACCGTAAGCTATTTTTGTCGGTTTGCTCTGCCAGCATTATTAATAATAGATGTTTCCAAAGTGTTTTACTCTTGCTAAATCTGGATCACAGTTTAGCTGTGTCAGATTCTCTGTACCGCAGACAAATGATCCTGAGTATTATATAGATTAACGTAGCCAAGCACTGTACATAGCACGCCCAAACAGTTTACGCTGACCACTGTCACCGAACACACAACAAGCATAAACAGACCCTGGCATTTCAGCTGTTCCTGGACTGAAACTCCCATTGCATTCTGCTTTAGATGACAGGAGTTGCAGCTCAGCAACAGCTGACATGAGAAAAACAATCTAGATCTCATAAAATCTATTTATTAAAAAAACAGGTAAAGGCAGGAAAGCAAAATAAATAAAGTAAACTAAGATGGAAAACAATGTGTGCATATGATTTATGTTGACATTCTGCTTATTAGTTTTGTGACCTATTTTCCAAAAGCTTCATTTGTATTTCCAAATGTTTGTTTTTTATGCAGGGGAAACTGTGATTCTGTTGAGAAGGGTAAGCAATTTTCACAGCAAACAATGAATTATTTATAAATCTAATAAGTGAATTGTGTGAGAAATTCTGAAGCAAAATAATGCTGAGCCAGACAAAAGCAATAAAAATATTGATCTGGCCAATAGATGAAATTATGCTTTGCTATTTATCATTGTAAGGCAAAAAAATATCCAGGGGTAAGAAGAGATGTAATGCCTTAACTGTTTATGACTGGTGGTGGCAAGGTGTTCATTATATTTCAATTTATAAGGTTTTTTTTTACTTTTTTGTTTATTCAATGCATTGTAAAGGTTACCTGATAACATTTCTTTCAATGCAGTGTATCTGGAAAGGTTACCTATACCTTGCAATGAAAGACTATTCCTTCCAATGTCTCACCATAATGTTCTTTGAGCGAAACAGTTTTATGGTGGAATCCCTTAATCTGGCACCTCTGCTCTTACCAGCATTTTTAGGAAACATATGCTATGTGTACAGTGGATTAAATCGCTTAATAGAAGCTTTCGTGCATTAATGCCTATGGTCTATATTGTTCTCACGTAGAGCATGTACAATACTGTCAGCTTCTATGGAAATGAAACAGCTGAAAATTCTAGGATTATAAACTGTTTCTAATTAAAATAAAAAAAAAAATGTTCATGAAGATCTTGCAGTTTGATGAATTTGCTTGTTCTATAGAGACCATGCACCTGTTCCATTGTAAGAAGGGTAACTCTCAGCCAGCAGTCAGAAGCATGAAGCACTGGGGACTTCCCTGGCTGTCATGTTTTGTCATTTAGAGATGTACTATCACTGATCCTAAACCTGACTCTACTACACAATCTAAAGCAATGCAAAGTCGTGTTCTGGAAAGCTGACTCTTTTCACTAGAAATCTGTATGTAATATATGAAGGTAAATTACCTAGAATATGGGGATGCTATATGACATAAATAGGGAAAATAAGTTATATATGATATTATTGGTTTCAAGTTCTATTGATAAGTCAGGGTCTTTGTAGATCTCCCTGCTGGTATTCTAGCCCACTGAATATGAACGCATACAGAGCAAGCCTACACTGACTCCTTCTCTCACTTTCTTTGTAGTAAATCAGAAGAAGCTACACATGGACTATGACATGCCATGCTTATCTATCACAGCATCTGATACTGAAATGCAATATGATATTTTTTATCAAATATATGACAAGTTAGTAGACAACAAGTTTTTATGATAAGAATTAGACTGATACTTACCTAAGTGCCGGGTACTTGAGCGCAGTAGGTGAGGAGTGGACAGTGCAGCGCATTACTCCATACACCAACAGCCAGGCGAGCAGTGCTTTCCTGTACATTGTCATTCTGCGGGCGAGAGAAGTGAAGGAAACACTTTCAACAAGCACTTCTCATTAGCTCAGATCAATGTGTGATTTGACCTCAATTAGATCAATGCATATGCAAGAAGGGCAGGCATAATATTTACCAACATACAAATCATACAACCTTCCTCTATTGTACATGTAAAAAGTAGATACAACTGCAAAATTCGATAATCACAGATCGTATAATCAAGCATGCACGGTTCTTACCATATAAAATAGAGAAACTCCACTGTGTCACAGAAGGGGAGATGTCAAGTCCCAAGTTATAGCCAAGTGTCTTGCAAGTTTCTGCTCTCTCTTAGAATGTGGACTGCATTGCCCTGTGTGACAGGTTGGGATTACACAGTAACTGACTGGTTGCTGCTATTTGGTCTAAAAGTTTGATGCAAGCCACAATTCCAGGGGAAAAATAAAGGTGGATTCCGACCGAGATGAGAAAAAGAGCAGGGGAATAAAAAAAATAAAGAAGAAAATCTAACCTCCCTAGCTGAAAAAAGTAAATGAAAGAAAAAAAAACACGTTGTAGCTGCTGGGAAGTAGATACGAATGAGATATAAAAAAAAAAAAAAAAAAGCAGTGAGCCAGGGAGGCAGGGAGAGCCTGGTGCAGACTGTTATGAGTCTTGGGCTGAGATGCTGACAATGAGATCAGATCTTCTCTAAGATACTTCTCCTGAGGCGTTTCTCTAGCTGCTTTCTTCTCCTTCTTGTGCTGCAATTCAAGTTGACCAGCCCTCCGTTCTAGTATGTATATACATATATTTATATATATATACACACATGCAGGATAGTTACTGCAAACGCCACTTTAGGAAGAGGTTGCTTTGTAAATGTTTGTGTGGATATTACCTTTAAATACCAGCTATTGTTTGTGATTCTGTGGTGCTCGGATTTTTATCCATGGATCAAACAGCTTCCCTTTTTTTCAGAGTGTAAGTCACGTAATGATCCGGTATCAGAAAAGACGTCATCAGGCCAATTCCTCCAGGAACATGCTAACAATTCTCATCCTTCCTCACAGATGATCCAAACACAGTCATAAGTTTTCTTATAAATATTCTGACATACGCATTCCCTTCACTTTAACTACACATCAATATTTTTTTTTCCTCTTTTGCCAAAATGTTCCCATTAATTATGTCTGACAGCACAGGTAACAAGCAAAAGTATTCAGTACTCAATCTAAATGACAGGAAATAAAATGTTTAATCCAGGAAATCCTCAAATGGTTATTTAACAGATATCATACATACAATTTCCTAATCAACATAGACATACAATGTATGTGCTGTAGACATGTATGATCCCTCACCATAAATAGTTAAATGAAAATCACTGACCTGCTAATGCATCCTAAAGATCTCCAGAGTTTCCCTAAATGCTTTTTTTTTTTTTCTTTTTAAAACAGGGTAATTGACAGAATTCACATATGGCTAAGCTTAAATGAATGGAGCTGTCCCTTTGATGGTTCTGAAACTGGACCTGCTGCTTATATTGTATAATGACTTTATATTGATCAATCATGTATGCAGGTTTAATAAGATTTGCTAATTAGAGACCATTAGACACTTCAATCACATCTTTACATGTTTAATATGTGCCCTATATGTCCCCTACAAGATAATGCTCTTCAACACTATGGATTTTCCACTTAGTGCATTTTCTACATCATTACACTATTAGTTAAATATCTGATAATTGTGGTTCCAAGAGAGAGGTACATTATGGATGTTATAGGGCTCTTTGGGGAATCCCTATTAGACTGTCTGAAGATTAAATATTGCTATTTCCTTTCTTTCCTTTTTTTTCCTTTTTTCATTTACAGAAAATGACGTGAGATCACCACAATTACGTGGGTAGCCCACCAAGAGCCTCCCTAGACAATATGCTTAGAACAGGCTGTTCCGGAGTAAATAATACTGTATTACACAGACATTTACAAGAATGTTGGATGCCATCATCCATTTAAAAAAGTTTTTTTTTTTATTTTTTATAAGCAGTAACTCATACACCCCTAAGGAATATCAGCTTAAGATTCAACCCCATTGCAAGAGGCTGCAAAGATTATTTTTTCCTTAGGATATAAAATATTAGATAAAGCAGATCTATTGTGATATAGAACAATCTGTAGGTTAAAAGACCATTCCCTTTTCTTCAAAATAAACTTCAAACAAATGTGTGATCTGGTAAGATAATCATATTAAATCTATAGATTAGCATTTATGTGAAATAACTGTTAATGTTACATAAGAATTGCAAATTAAGTTTATAGGCAAAGCTTAACTTTGTAGACAATTTCTGAAATGTCTGCAGTGCTTAACAAAGGAGAACTGATTAAAGGGCGCCACCATGTGGCTGTTTTTTAGTTGAACACTAGAGAGAGCGCAAGGAGGACGCAAGGATCTATTGACAGACACTAGCAAGCAAGTCCATTCATAAAATTGTGAAGAAATGTCTGAAAAGTACTTTTTCATATTCTTTCTGTTTTCTAGTCAACTACTGGAGACATATAGTAAAGTAATACGTTACAATGTATGTAACAAAACAAACATGTAGGGATAAGCAAAAAATAAGCAAGATATAGCCTAACCTTATTTGTCAGACAATAAACTGACCTTTGCAAAGAATCCAACAACTTTTATTAATAATTTACACAGGTGGACGTACCACAGATGGGAAGACTGTAGAAGAAGAATGATAACATAAAAGGAAATTACAGAAATAGGAGCTATGTAAAACAAAGAACCATAAAACCAACAGTGCTAATAAAAATATTAAATATGGACTCTCATGGAGATATTTTACTAGAGTTTCCCTTGAAAATAACATTATATTTAAAAATGTTTTTACTGTATTTTGCTGAGACACAGTATCTGGTTTACTAAAACTGCTTTGCCTTCATCATACAAAATAGATGCTGACGTACTTTAATACCAAAGAATCCAAGGCTCTAATATTAGAAGAGATGATTATTGAAGTATGTTCATGAATATTCATGATTTATAGGCGTTGCGATCAATACATAATCCTTAAAAGACGTCACAGCAATATGTGCCATGAATTAATAACTTTGCAGAACAATATAAAGTCTGAATTCAGTGTGTGTGACCACAACCATGTCCTTGTTCAATTCAGACTTTGAGGTTAGGTTTTAAGTGACAGTGTACGTAACTTGCTGGCATAAATAAGATGTTATTTGTAAGGAATCACCGTAAGCAATTTGCCAATACAGTAAATCTGCAAGATTTGCTTTGTGCTGGCACTGGTATCTATACATGAATATCTAGCTTTATACATAGTTACATAGTTACATAGTTAATACGGTTGAAAAAAGACACATGTCCATCAAGTTCAACCAAGGGAGGGGGTAGGAGTGATGAAGGGGAGGGGGACGGGTAACCTTAAGACATGACTCTACATTTCTTAATATGTGGTGACCTTTTTTTTCTCTAGAATTTATCTAAGCCTGTTTTGAAGCCCTCAGCTGTCTTTGCTGTGACCAGCTCCTGTGGTAGACTGTTCCACAGATTCACAGTTTTTATAGTAAAGAAGGCTTGTCGCCCCTGGAGTCTGAACCTTTGCTTCTCCAGGCGGAGGCAGTGCCCCCTTGTCTTTTGAGGGGATTTTACCTGGAATAGTTTTTCACCATATTTTTTGTATGGTCCATTTACATACTTATACTGGTTGATCATGTCCCCCCTTATACGTCTCTTCTCAAGACTAAACAAGTTTAACTCCTTCAATCTTTCTTCATAGCTAAGATTCTCTATGCCCCTTATCAGTTTAGTTGCCCGTCTCTGCACCCTTTCCAGCTCCAGGACATCATTCCTATACACCGGAGCCCAGAACTGAACAGCATATTCCAGATGAGGCCGTACTAATGCTTTATACAGTGGTAATATGACATCCCTGTCCAGCAAGTCCATGCCTCTTTTAATACATGACAATATCCTGCTGGCCTTAGAAGCAGCCGATTGACATTGCATGCTATTCTGCAGTCTATGGTCTACAAGGACACCCAGATCCTTCTCTACAAATGACTCTCCCAGTGTTACTCCCCCTAGGACATAGGAGGCATGCAAGTTGTTAGTACCCAGATGCATAACTTTACATTTATCCACATTGAACCTCATCTGCCAAGAGGATGCCCAAACACTCAGTGTGTCCAAGTCAGCTTGTAACTTCTGCACATCTTCCATAGACTGGACTCTACTACAAAGCTTAGTGTCATCTGCAAAAATTGAAACAATGCTGTTAATTCCTCCCTCTATATCATTAATAAATAAATTAAATAAAAGTGGACCCAGCACTGAACCTTGGAGTACACCACTTATAACTGGGGACCATTCAGAGTAGGAATCATTCACCACCACTGGCTGAGTACGCTCCTTCAGCCAGTTCTCAATCCAGTTACAGAGTAGATTTTCTAAGCCAACCAACCTTAATTTACCCGTCAGACGTCTATGAGGGACCGTGTCAAACGCTTTTGCAAAGTCCAAATACACAATATCCACAGCCGCCCCTCTATCCAGACTTCTACTCACTTCTTCATAAAAACCAATCAGGTTAGTCTGACAGCTTCTGTCCTTAGTAAAACCATGCTGGTTATCACTTATAATACTATTATCCAAAACATATTCCTGTATATAGTCCCTTATTAGACCCTCAAAAAGTTTCCCCACAATGGACGTTAAGCTCACTGGTCTGTAATTCCCCGGGGATGACCTAGAGCCCTTCTTGAAGATGGGCACCACATTTGCTTTACACCAGTCCCTCGGCACTATGCCAGTCACCAGAGAATCTTTGAATATTATATACAAGGGCAAAGAAATTACTGAACTAAGTTCCTTAAGAACTCTTGTGTGTAACCCATCCAGTCCTGGAGCCTTATTCACCTTTACTTTGTTTAACTTAGCTTTGACCATATCTATATTGAACCAGTTGAGTATATTACATGAAGTATCACCAGCACTTACTCTACCAACAGCAGCTCCCACCTCTTCATGTGTATATACAGAACTAAAGGACTCATTCAGTAGCTCCGCCTTTTCCTGATCCCCAGTAATCAATTCCCCATCACTATTATTAAGGGGTCCTACATGCTCTGACCTAGGTTTTTTTTGCATTTATATATTTGAAGAATTTTTTGGGATTGGTTTTGCTATCCCTGGCCACCAGCCTTTCATTTTGAACTTTTGCTGCTTTTATAGTCCTTTTACAATCTTTATTAACCCTTTTGTAGTTATTAAAGGCTATGGCAGACCCTTCTGATTTGTATATTTTAAATGCCCTTTGTTTTTCATGTATTGCCCTTTTAACATCCGCATTAAGCCACGCAGGGTTTAATTTTAAGCGTTTGTATTTGTTCCCCCTAGGAACTGTAGTATACTGTATACTGTAACTGTAGTAAATTCTGCAGTATAGTTACCCAGTGTAGATTTGAAGGTCTCCCATTTATCATCTGTGTCACTACTTGACAACAGCTGCTCCCAGTCTATGTCCTGGAGTGTGGCCCGTAACCCTGGGAAATTGGCCTTTTTAAAATTAAATGTTTTTGATCTCCCAGCATGTTTATGCTTTCTACACTTTAGGATAAAAGTAACTATATTGTGGTCACTATTACCAAGGTTTTCCCGAACAATTACCTCCTCAACTATCTCTGCATTGTTAGATATAACCAGATCCAACAGTGCATCACTTCTTGTTGGTTCTTCTACAAACTGGGCCAGAAAATTATCCTGCAATAAGTTAAGAAAATTTCTCTCCTTTGCAGTTGAAGCCGATCCATGACCCCAATCAATACCAGGGAAGTTAAAATCTCCCATTATCACTTCTGTACCCGCCTGGGCAGCCCGCTCTATTTGTCTATGCAGCTGATCCTCTATCTCCTCAGTGATGTTTGGGGGTCTATAAATTACACCAAAAATAATTCTTTCATTGTTAGTCTCCCCTTGTAATTCCACCCACATGGATTCTGCATCACCCACTATTGTCTCCTTCATACTCGCTTTTATACTACTTCTGACATACAGACATACATGGATATCTAGATCTATTAAAGCTATAAAATCTTTGTGTCTTACTGCAGGCAGGGTAGAGGGAGGATCCTACTGCAGCCAGATACAGCCAATTGTATAGAGGAGTTAGAGGGTAGAGATGGCTGATTTCCTGGGGCATATAAAGAAGTTTAAATAGCAATATGAGACAAATCAGGATCAAAGCAAAAAGTGAGATGAAGGAAAGATTTGCTGTGATTTTCTGCATTTTCTATGTTTAGTGTACCCGGAACTTGGACCCTAACTGATCTAATAACATGGAAACTGCATATGGTCAGATTAATTAACTTTTTGTGGGTCGGACAGAGACCCATTAATTTCTATGGGGTCACAAGAAATGCTGATCACACATAGACCTATTCATTTCTATGGTGCCGCAAAAAATGTTTTAAGGACAAGAACAGGTATTTCTAAAATGAGGATTGAAGAAAATGTGGGGTACACATTGATGATATCCATATTTTGCGGACAGTAAAATATGTAATCATGTGCATGTAGCCTAACACTTATTTGAACACATTAGAAACATTGTATGTGAGCTGCAAAATAACGATACACTTAGGACTCATTACCGTATGTATTTCGCGGTCTGCAAAACACGGATCCACAAAAGACAGGATCCATTGTAACAATGTCTGTCTTTGTCCGTAAAATGGACAAGAATAGGGCATGTTCTATTTTTTTGCTGAAAGGACACGCGGACATACGGAAATGGAATGCACACTGAGCCATTTCAGTATTTTTTGGAGACCCATTGAAATGAATAGTTCTACGTACGAACCTGTAAAAAAATGTAGCAGAAATGGAAAAAAAATATGGTTGTGTGCATGAGCCCTTAGTAATAGGTCCAAGTTAAAGGGTACCTAAACCTTTGTTGAAAACATGGAGGTGCTGAAGCGCTGCTCAGAGTGTTCAGAGTGGCTTTCTATCAGCTCTGCTGGGCATTTTGTGTTCATTATGGTTCAACAGAATGTATAAGGGATGCCATACTTTATATGCTTGAAAAGCTGAGCAGAACCCATGATAACCGTATTAAGTCTGCATTTTTGATATTCCGTATAGTATAGTGAACAGAACTAAAGTAAGGATTTCCTTACATTTACAATTTTACCTTTTCTTTGTTTCCTCTTTTAAAATTGTTTCCATTTTGAGAAACACTATAAATTCTGCAGCAGCGATGTCTGGATCATCCTTTTAGTGAGTAATTCCTTACAGGAAATGTGATTTGCAGCACAGTCATCACTGTGAGACATGTTAATATAAAGAGTATTGACATTCATTGTGACATTGAGTTAAAGGGATCTATCCCAATTTATTGTATTTTGTTCTAAATCTTCATCTTGTGACAAACAAATTGTTAGCTGATTGTTTTTTTATATATATATATATTTTTGTAGTAGAAATAAGTGTTTTTTATATATTTTTGTTGTAAGAATAAGTGCTTAGTTCTTTTACATATGATATAAGTAAAATAGCTAATCTAGCTACTATCTATTCTATCTATCTACCCCTACCTGGGTTTGGATTGACATTTTTCTCAGTTTGTGATGTTTTGATGCATGGAGCCAATGTCTTGGATCCATATTTTCTTTCTCGATTTCATGTCTAAAATACATCTTCACAGAAAACAGCTTCATTGCCTCTTGCAGGTTTCTGGCAGGCTCCTGAAGTCAGTAGCAAACATGGCTCAATTTCATGATTTATATTTTATCAGTCTGTACTTTTATATCTCTTTTAGCAAGATAAAAATGAGTGATCAGATATTTGAGCTTGTACGTACTATACAAAGCAATCTCCATGATACAAAGCCAAAAACTGTCAGTTATCAAAGCATGCTTACATCAGACTAATAGATGAAATACAACAATGGGAACACAGAATGAAGAAAATATTCGTATTGAGAGATAATCTAAAATTAGTGCAAAAGTTCATAAAGCGCCCACAGTACCAATGTAATAATCTTCATACAAAAGCCTTCTGACCAAAGGTATGAAATACACATGGTCAGACTTTTATCTAAGTCATATTTACAGCGAACTCCAACCTACTGTAACTAAAATGCAACCAACCATTTGTACCATTCATGGCTTCAGTGAGCACATGCAGGGAACAAAAACAAGTGAATCCTTGAATTTAATAACCTGTAGATTGCCATTAGATTTGTCCAATGTTGAGGATCAATTTTGGACTACTGCTCCCTTCAAATGTGTTTCAGTTCATCAATATTTCTGGGATGCCTTATGTATACAACTCTCTGCAAAGTTCCACTTTTCTCTTGCCTGTCCATAGAACATATTGCCTTAAGCCTTGTGGACCATCTAGATGGTCTATTTTTCATAGCAGCAGCTTCCTCTATTGTTCAGTGTTTCTAACAGTAGACAAGTGAACATTTTTTTTAGTTTCAAGAGTCTCCTGCAGACTAGAGATGAGCGAATCTATTCGCCGCTTCGTAGATTCTATACGAATCTTCATTATTTCCTACACTGAAGCGAATCCGAATCTTTTCAGATTCGCTTCAGAAGATTCCTCTGAAATCATTGTACACTAACGCTACGTACTCATCATATAATTTGTACACTAATGCTACGCATCTGATAATTTGTACGCTAATGCATACTTATTCAGTTAAGTAGCTTACTTTTACTGTATGTTCGTTATTTGTGCGGGCCTAGACAATAATACTCTAAAACTTTGTATGCACTTTGTACACTCATGCGTACGTATTTGCTGGAATGTTCGCAGAACACAAATATTTTTAACGCAACTTGGACCGAATAGAATCTTATCAGAGGCAAATCTTTTTAAAAATTCGGCGAATATTCACCGAAGCGAATCTTTGAAGATTCACTCATCTCTACTGCAGACCTTTTGTTGATACCCTTTTTTCTATCTCATACTCTCCCTCTCTAAGGATTGCCCATTTTACTCTTTGAATGATTTTAATATGATACTCACTCCTAGGGAGAGTAGCAACAATCCTGAATTTTCTCTGCTTCTAAATAAATTATCCAACCATAGATTGATGTACAAACAGGTATTTAACAATGCTTTTGTAGCCTTTTCCAGATGCATGCATCTCTATAACATGTCTTCTATAACATGTCTTCTAAAGTCTTCTTCTGAACATTGTTTGCATCAAGGCATGTTTTCTACTAACAAATCTTTCTTTAGAAGAACATATTTATCAGTAACCAAACTTTGCGTGCGTTTATTTAATGAGCAAAGCATCAGTGAAATCCACATTTCCAATTTCATTCTTCTTAATTGAAACACCTAGAAGCCCATACCATCTCACATATGGCATCAGAGGCAGAAGCAATCATAGTGCCATATTACAGAAGTATTCTACTCTAACAATATAATTTCCTGTACCTTCATAATATAGCAGCCTTAAAGGGGTATTCCAGTTGTAATAAGTTGACCCCTTGTCCACAGGAGATCAGTAGAGGTCTGGCTGCTAGAATCCTCTCCGATCCCAAGACTGAGTATCCAACAATTTCACCACCAACAATTTCACCAGAAGTGGTGAGGTTGAGCATGTGCATTGCCACTTCATTCACCTCTATGTGACTGCTAGCGTTAGCTAAGTACAAGCATGCCGCTATTTCTAGCAATCCCATAGAGATGAATAGAGTAGCGGTGCATATGCTCAACCTACTGCTCTGTTTTTTTTTGGGGGGCGGGGGGCACATGGGGGTATAGTATCACCATTCTTATGAATAGTGGGGGTCCTGACAGGTGAACACCTAAGGTATCAAATACATGATCTATTAGTTACATCCTATCCTGTAGATAGAAGATAATATGTTACAACTGGAATTCCACTTTAAAGGGGTTCTCTGGGAATTATTAAAGTAAAAGTATTGAAAATACCTAAATATGACTTTATTAATTTATAAACACTTTCACAATAGCTTTTATTATTTATAATGGCTCATTTTCTGTAGGGGAAAGCAAAGGGGAAATAAAATGGCCTCTGCCCTATTAGTCCACATAAAACTTTTTATAAAAGTAATAATAAGATAGCTGGATGGGTTACTGTCTCAGCTCTCCTCACTAGTCTTGCTGTCGTTAATTATGATCTTGCATACAGCTATAGTAACTGGAGCAAAGTGAGAGCACCGAGAGGAGGAGGGATGTGGCTAATGAGCAGCAACGCATTCTGCTACATTACCCCATCCACACAGCATCCTCCCTCTACTGTCATTTTGCTCCGTTACTACACACAAGTGATATATCATCGGCTGAATGTAAGATCGTAATTCATGAAAGCAAGAGTAGTGAAGAGAGCTGAGACAACTGTTTAGCTAAGTACTATTAGGATGTGTTTTTGTGTGCGAATAGGGCAGTGGCTATTTTATTTCCCCTAATGCTTGCCGCAAGAGAAAAAGTCAAAAATTAAAAATGCTGTTTGGGAATGTGTTTAAAATAAACTAATATTTGAGTATTTTCAATAATATTATTTTATTAACTCCTGGAGAACCCCTTTAATTTGTTTTCTATAAAAGAAAAAAAATTGAAGTAATCAGTAAAAGATGTGATCGTTTTTGACATTTCTCTGGGAGATAAAAGACTTTTGCACCTGTTGTCTATAATAAATTAAATTTTGACATTCTTCCATCTCTTGTAGTATTACCTGACCTAAGAATTTAATTCTTTGTAAATGGGTCATGAATAATTCATATTTTATGGCACATATCTCATTCAGACTCATCAGAAGGTCAATATAAGTGATAAAAGGTGTTAGGTCTTAGTTCTCTATGTACATATTTAATGAAATGATACATTTAGTAAAAGGCTAGAAAATCAATCATACGTAAGAGTGCATGAAAACCTATGAATAAAATAAGTGACAGTGTGTCCCTCATTGGCCAAAAATAGACTTTGTTCATTACGGTACATCTTATTATTGATGCAAGTGGTCAGACGTATCATAAAAAAAACTATTTTAATACTGATTATACAATATTTTTTTCTTAGAGGATAAACAAATGGAAAATTGTACTTGCTGACTGACCTTCAGTTTTCTTAGCTTGTATGTGAACAATATAAAAAGTGATTATAGGCATTTCTAATTAATACAGATTAGACACATATTTACCTCAAATGGTCTTAATATATCAAGTATAACATGGCAGCATCTGTCCAGCCTCAGAGCTTAAATGGCACCTAACCTTTCAACAAATGTTGCATTATTCAATACTACAGCGAATATACATGGAGATTAACAGTATTCCTGACCATTGTATAACATTTTTTTGGCATTTTTAGCAGTTTTCCCCTCTGTAGGCTTTGTCTCTGGTTTGCAGTTTTCCCAGATCTTCCATCAACTACACACAGAAAGTAGCGGAAAATCTCCTTCCTAACCTTCTCTCACTCAGAATCAGCCCCTGGATCGTGGCGGATATTATAGAGGGATACTGACTCGTATGGATATGAATAAAGCACTTGGGCTAAGACAGAAGCTATTTGGTGCAGTCTCCTTGGCTCTCCAATCTCTCTGGGCTCATGCTCACTAATCCCCCTCTCTCCTCCATAGGCTTGTAATGACATTTATAATCTGAAAAATTTGTAAGCTGCTCCATATCAAGCAGGGAGAAGAAACAGCAATTGTACTGTATATTATGAGTGGACTAATAGACTAGCTGACTGATGGATATATGCTGTCCATGATCTACAAGAAAGTGCCTGATGCCTGCAAAACGTATAAGCTATTTAAATAAAGGGGTCATCTCCTGTGGTCCAAACTCTGGTTAACCTTACCCTGTATTCAGTGGCAGGCTAACATGCTAAGTGGCTCCCCTGCTTTTTCTTCTCTTGTTATGGCATGGTCAGGGGGTATACATAGAAATCATAGAGCCATAGCAAAAATTTGAATAGGGCCCCCATGCCCCATCCATTGCATCTCCTACTTCCCATTCCTGACCTTTCCCTTTATCCGCCCCTCGCCCCTATCCTTGCGCCATGAGCTTCGCTTGTGGCTGCATGTTATACAGTATGCCATCAGGGCTAGACTGGGATTATAAAACAGCCCCAGCACAGAACCCCCACCGGCCCCCATGTGATTATAAATTATGGAGAGCAATGCACACTGCAGAGGTGAATTTTGCTTTACTTGATCATGTCACTATGTAAACCATCAATACAAGAAAGGAAACAAAAGTGGAAAACAAAAATGCCTAATCATATGGTCTGGGACATATGTTACTCTCCCCAACAGCAACATATACCATGATAAATCTCAAAATATCTCCCCCGCACACTGATACCAGTGTGCATTCCAAAATACCATATTGTAGCACAAAATATCTCCCCAAATAAATACCACCGTGAAGTATAAAATGCACAGAATTATTGTCCCCTGACAAACCCTCCCCCACTGGCAGCAGCATTGTCTCCATTTAGATGTCACCTCTGTTTGGGTCTTGCAGGACAGGAAGGGTGAGGCTGGAGTTGAAGGGAGAAAGCGAAATGAGAAATTGAGTGGGTAGAAGGAGGTTTGACATCACAGGCCACATGATAAGAGGTATAATAGATGTAGTATGTAGAGATATATAGTATATACAGCGGTAAATTACACCTCGCACCTCACATATCAGTACACTGCTGCATAAACAGTATTACATATCTGTACACACTGCATCTAGTGTACATTATACCTCACATATCAGTACTCTGTTGTATATACTACATATCTACAGCCATTGCACTATACATTGTACATCATATACCAGTACTCTACTGGATATACTATAAATGGGTGAGTAAAAAGCCTAAGGATACCCTTTTATTTCAGAAACGAAAGGGAAAATGAAATATCTGAATACCACAGCAAGTAATGGTTAAGGTGGCCTTTTAGGCCATGTCCGGAACATGGCTGCCATCTTGAAAGTCGCTTTATTGGATCAAGATCAAATGTTTCCAATTGGAATGGCGTCATGTAGCATATAAAGAAAGACCAGAATTTTCTCAGTACTTGATTGCCTCTTGTGGTTCAAAAGCTATCAACACAGAGATTTCAAAACTTCAAAGTACCAGGGACAACACATTGAACACGTCAAATAGCTGAGCATCACATGGAACGTTCCTAGTTGTTGCAACTTTCTGTGTTGATAACTTTTGAACCACAAGAGATATTGCAAATCCGATTGGGGCAATCCATTTCAGACAAAATTCTGATCTTCTCAAAGGGGTGAGTAAGGGTGAAACATATACTAGGCAGCAGTATTGATATAGTTGATATAGTTAAAATCATAGTTTGCATTAATCCTGATTTTTTTATTTATCTTTTTGTTTTAATATCCCATGTGGAATAAACCATTTAAGGTTAAGTATACTATAACCTTTCAGCCAATAAGACTAGATGATTACTATTTTATATTCATTAGAATAAACTATATGAATTCTAAAGTGGTTGTCCAGGGGATTTAAAAAAAATAGGCTACAATGAGTTAAAAAAAAAAAAAACATGACTCATTTATGCCCTCTACCCACCCCACTGCAGTTCTGAGGAAAATTCGCTCCATGTTGCTTTATACTACCTGTTCCTGGCTCGACACACACAGGGGATGGTTGAATAATACTTACTGTATTTTTTCCTCCATAGAAAACCCTTTGAACCCTCATCTTGATAACATCTGGAGCTGACAAAATGAGACAAGCCCTTTAAAAATAAAAGTTGTGCAGTATCCAGTATAACTATGTAGCCTGTGGGGGGCATGGCTGAGCAGCCAAGCGAGATGGCAGCTTGAACTTGTGCTGGCTCCTGCAAAGCGTTTCAGTCCTGCAAGACCCTCTGAAACAGCACCAATTGTGGCATAAAGATCCCACTGGATGCCCAACACCCTCCTCAGGATGATCAGAGGAAAGAAAAACCGCAAGACCCAAGGGAAACTTGACTTTTTCTTCAGTCAAGACCGGGACAAGGATGGCGCCGACAGCGGAGGAGCACTTGCCGTGCCTTACTCCAGTCCAGCTCCCTCACAAAGTTCCCATTCTCCGGGTAGTGAGGGAGACAGAGAATATCGATGCAAGGGCCCTGCTGCACTTACCCAGCGGTCTCAACACAAACCTCGCCGTCCACCAGCCCAGCAAAACAGAGGCCGCGCATGCAAGATCAATCCATGATGGAAGACAATGATGGCGCCACTTCGTTGCATCTTAATAACTCTTCATTAACAGAGGTACTTCAGCAAATTCCCACCACTGACAAACCAGCATCAGGTACTTTATTGAAAGATATGTTCATAGCGTTCAACCAATCTATGACGTCACATCTGTCACAACTGATAATGCCGATACAATCTTCAGTGTCTGAGGTAGGAGACAGGCTGCAGCATGTGGAAGTAAAAATGGGAGAATTCGCGACATCCCATGATAACTTGATAGAATCTCATGACCTCCTTTCAGAGGAAGTAGCACAGCTATAGGCCAAGGTGGCAGACCTTGAAGACAGGTCTCGCTGCAACAACCTAAAACTAAGTGGAGTGCCAGAAAATATCCAATCAGCAGACCTCCCAGAATATATACAATCACTGATAAAAGTGCTTCTTCCATCCTGCACTGAACAAGACATTATAGACAGAGCACACAGGATTGTTAAGCCGAAACACCTATCTGAGGAAACCCCTAGGTATTAGCGAGGATTAATTTCTTCCAGACGAAAGAGAGAGTTCTGATGGCAGCCAGAAAGATGGAGGAACTGCCAGCACCATACTAGTCTATGAAACTTTTTGCTGACCTGTCAGCGGCTGCTTTGCAATTACACCGTAAAACGGCCCCCATCACATCAGCTTTAAGGGACAATTCCATCGCGTACCGCTGGGGGTACTCAGAGGAACGGATCATTCATGATAATATGCACAGTGGAGGAGGGAAAAGCCATCCTAGCAGCTTGGGATATCCTAGTGGAACACGCAGGTTCTTCTAGACCCACATCGCGTATCAAAACTGACCATGAATGGCAACTAGTGGAGAACCGCCGAAAGAAAAAAACAACGCTGCGGGATCTAGGACTTTCAGAAAATAGCATCACATCAGGAGCCGATGAGTATGCTTTGAAATGGTGCTTCTGTCTGAACTTTCCCCACATACACTTGGGAGGCATCCTTCCCTGCCTTCTCTATTCTCAATATACTCTTCTTAGCCCTGGTAAACGGGCTTTGAGTTCTCTCCCTTTTTTACTTCTCTTGTTTCTAATCTTTTGTTCTGTTGTTTTTTGCGTTATCTCTGGTAGAGTTTCAACCACATATGTGATTGGGTTTGTGATTGCAAGAGGTGAAGGTTATGAGGTTCCTTCCAAATCAGATGTGCATTCATGCAATTTAGCATCTTATCAGTTAAAATGGTGAAACGATTGGGTTCATTAAATGTGCAAGGTCTGAATAGCCCTTACAAAAGGTGCATGATGTGGAAGGAGCCTACTTCTTTAAAGTGCAATATATTTTATGCATTCAAGAAACGCATATCATCTCACAGGATGCAGAACATCTTAAACATATGTGTTTCCCGGTCGTGCTCCAGGCTCATAGCAGCAAGACCCTCTGAAGAAAAAGCGGGGTGTCCTTTTAGCAATTTGCAACACTGTTGCACACACCACGGTTTCTACTGCTGTGGATCCTGGCAGACGCTACATAATCCATGTTTGTTACCTGAACAATGTGTTATATACTATGGTTGGTTTGTATGCTCCTAATGTGAGACCACAACACTTCTTGAATAAATTGTTAAGTACAATCACTACAGAAAGGCAGATTGATAATATGTGGGGATTTCAGTTTGGTTTCTGACCCCTCTCTAGATACAACTACCCCCAAAAGACATACTTCCCCATCACTAGCCCGCTCAGTGTTTTAACAGTCCCTATTTGATATCTGGCGTATCCAGCATGCCACTGAAAAAGATTTCACATATTTTTCACCGTCCCACCACTCTTATTCTAAAATTGGTCTTATGTTAGTAGATAGAATGACCCTTTCAGCTGTAAAGGAATCTACCATAGGCACAATCACGTGCTCAGATCACACCCCAGTAAGGCCCCTTTCACACCTGCGGCAGGGGACTCCGGCAGGCTGTTCCGGCGGGTGAACAGCCTGCCGGATCCGTGCTGCCGCAGGTGCACGTGTGGGGCCAGAACTACGCTCCGGCCCCATTCACTTTAATGGGGGCGGGCCACGGATCCGGCTGCAGCACGGCAACCCCTGCCAGATCCGGCCAGCCTGCCGGAGTCCCCTGCCGCAGGTGTGAAAGGGGCCTAACAATAGTAATTGAGGAAACATTCTTTACACCCCTGAATCCAATTTGGAAACTCAATGAGTTTCTGCTGGCAGACTCCAGATTCCAACCTGAGGTGACAAAAGTGCTGGAAGAATAATTCCATTTCAATTCCCCATCAGTATCTGACCCATCTATAGTTTGGACAGCCCTCAAGGTCTTTATGCGGGGCATATTTATTAAAATCGGCCATAGAGATAAAAAAAAACTCAGGGAGAAACAGACTTCCGATCTTATATTCTGCATTACTGTATTAGACACCCAAAACAAAGCTAAACCCTCTCAGAGTCTATCTGAGGAACTGAACTCTGAATGCAGCCTAGGGAGAATTTACTGCATAAATATGAACTCTCTTTGAAAAAAGTAAAAGCCATGTACTAACTCCCAGGTTAACAAAGCGGGAAGCCTGTTGGCAAAAAGAGTCAAAGCCAGAGCCCTAAAATCCCGAATTGCCCTCCTTTGAAACCCCTCTAAATCTCAAAAGATCTACGATCCCAAATCTATAGCAAACGGGTTTATATCTTATTACTCGCAGCTATGCAATTTGGCAGATGAACCAAACCTTAAATCTGCCTCATCACAAGAGATAAACAGTTTCCTTAACTCTATATCCCTCCCATCCCTGACCAATCAACAACAGTAATCCCTTTGTGCCCCTATAACAGTAGAGGAAATCGCCTGAATAATTAAATCACTACCCAACCAGAAAAGTTCTGGACCAGACGGTCTTCCTAACTCTCATTACAAACTGTATAACAAAATGTTGACACCTCATTTGCAAATATCCCTGTCTTGTGCCATGTCTGAGGGACGGTTCCCCAAAGAGATGTTGGAAGCAGTTGTGGTAACTTTGCCAAAACCTGGCAAGGACCCAAATGTCCCACAGAATTTCCGACCAATCTCCCTACTAAACACAGATCTTAAGATCTATGCTAAACTGTTCGCCAATAGGCTGGACGCACTTATTCCTTATTTGATAGCCCCGGATCAGGTGGGATTCGTACAAGGCAGGCAAATTATGGATAATTCAAGAAGGGTGCTGAACCTGTTGGATTACATAAACAGATTAGTCTCTGCCAGCCTCTGCCAACGGTGTTTGTCACCTTGGATGCCAAGAAGGCATTCGACCGCGTAAACTGGCCGTTTGTCTTCTCGATCCTCCACATAATGGGATTCCCAGAAAACACCATAAGAGCCTTTAAAGCATTTTATACCTTGCCATCAGCTAGGGTACTAGCAAATGGAGCATTGTCAGACCCCTTCATGATATCAAATGGCACGAGGCAGAGATGTCCTCTCTCGCCTCTCATTTTCATTCTCTCATTAGAGCCCCCAGCCCAAGCGATCTGACAAGCATCTGATATAGTGGTTATACAAATAGGAGACAGGCAACACCGCTTATCTCTTAATGCAGATGACATCATCCTAACGTTATCAAACCCAACACTATCTCTATCATCAGTAATAAACATTATCCGCACCTATGGCTCACTCTCCTATGTCAATAACCCTGGGGAAATCCTATCACTCCAAAGGGGAGGGTTCACCCGCTTCGGTAGCTCAGATTACCCCAATTGAGTCCTTACAATGCATCCTCCCAGATCTCCCATTAAAAACCTGGAGAGACAAAGGCATTTCTGTAATAGTTGACCTTACATCTCAGTCTTCCCTCAAAGCATTTACAGACTTGCAATCGGAATACAAGCTCCCACATAATGAGTTTTACAAATCTTTAAGAATCAGACATCTCTTGAGTGAAAAAACCTCTTTCACAGCCCAAGCAAATGTGGAACTACTGAAACTTTGGTCTATAAGAATAGAGATGAGCGAGCACTAAAATGCTCGGGTGCTCGTTATTCGAGTCGAACTTTTCCCGATGCTCGGGTGCTCGTTTCGAATAACGAACCCCATTGAAGTCAATGGGAGACTCGAGCATTTTTGCGGGGGACCAAGGTTCTGCCTAGGGAAGGCTGGGTGAAAACCTGGAAACATCAGAAAATGATGGAAACACCACGGAAATGGACAGGAAACAGCAGGGGCAGCATGCATGGATGCCTCTGAGGCTGCCTAATCCCACCATTACCCCAAATTCTCAGGCAACAGCCTGGTGGTTACCCTCATGGCAATTGTGCTCACCCAGACCAAGAAAGGCGAGGCACATGCCCATCACATGTTAGGGAAGCACCCAACTAGGTGCAACGAAGGTCCATAACCGCCTGCAGGTGACACCACTACTCATGCTGGCACTGCAGCTAAAATCAAGTTTAGTATCTGTTCTTATCAGTTGCTGTGCCTGCTGGTGGTATAGTGGTGAGCATAGGTACTTCCCAAGCAGTTGATGCGGGTTCGATTCCCATCTATCGCAGGAGGCAATTCAAAATCAGTACAATATCTAATACGTCCCCCTACCTGGGAAAATTGTTTGGAGAGAGGGCATGTAGGTGGGGGGGAAGGAGGTTTTGCTGGAAGAGCCAGAGGAGTGCCCCCTGGGCTAGCGTGTGAGGTGGTGACAACAGCCAGACTGGATTTGGGAAAACTGTTGCTTTAACCCGTATGGTATCGATTCTTCTCAGTTTAATACCGTATACGTCCCCTATCTTGGGACCCTATATTTAATGGATTTTTCGAACACGGAAAACGGAAAAAGAGCTTGCTCTGGCCAGGGGAGTGTTTTTCCCACTGCAGCTAAGGGGACGTGTCCATGCTCTGCCTATCACAGGTCAGGAGGCAGATAAAAGAAGAACAAAAACAAACATGAGTGCAACTTCTGATACGTCCCCTATCCGGCTAAATTGTTTGTAGAGTGGGCCTGTAGGTGGGGGGGGCAGGCTGGGGCAAGGAGGTTTCACTGGAAGAGCCAGAGGAGTGCCCCCTGGGCTAGCGTGTGTGGTGGTGACAACAGCCGGAATGCATTTGGAAATGCTCTAGCATCAGCCGGTGCAGTATCGATTCTTCTCAGTTTAATACCGTATACGTCCCCTATCTTGGGACCCTATATTTAATGGATTTTTCGAACACGGAAAACGGAAAAAGAGCTTGCTCTGGCCAGGGGAGTGTTTTTCCCACTGCAGCTAAGGGGACGTGTCCATGCTCTGCCTATCACAGGTCAGGAGGCAGATAAAAGAAGAACAAAAACAAACATGAGTGCAACTTCTGATACATCCCCTATCTGGCTAAATTGTTTGTAGAGTGGGCCTGTAGGTGGGGGGGGCAGGCTGGGGCAAGGAGGTTTCGCTGAAAGAGCCAGAGGAGTGCCCCCTGGGCTAGCGTGTGTGGTGGTGACAACAGCCAGAATGGATTTTTGAAAACTGTTGCATCAACCGGTACAGTCGTAAATTATGAACTTGATCAAGTGTAGCATGTGTTCTCTGTATTCTTCTCAGTTTAATACCGTATATGGCAGCTATCCGGAAAAATAGTTTGGAGAGAGAGAAAGATAGGAAAAAGACGTCAATTGTTTGGAGAGAGGGCCTGTAGGTGGGGGGCAGGAGGTTTCGCTGGAAGAGCCAGAGGAGTGCCCCCTGGGCTAGCGTGTGTGGTGGTGACAACAGCCGGACTGGATTTGGGAAAACTGTTGCTTTAACCGGTACAGTCGTAAATTATGAACTTGATCAAGTGTAGCATGTGTTCTCCGTATTCTTCTCAGTTTAATACCGTATATGGCAGCTATCCGGAAAAATAGTTTGGAGAGAGAGAAAGATAGGAAAAAGACGTCAATTGTTTGGAGAGAGGGCCTATAGGTGGACCTCCGGAAAAATTGTTTGGAGAGAGGGCCTGTAGGTGGACCTCCAGAACAATTGTTTGGAGAGAGAGAGGGCCTGTAGGTGGACCTCCGTTAAAATTGTTTGGACAGAGGGCCTATAGGTGGACCTCTGGAAAAATTGTTTGAATAGAGGGCCTGTAGGGGGCCCTCCTGAAAAATTGTTTGAATAGAGGGCCTGTAGGGGGCCCTCCTGAAAAATTGTTTGAAGAGAGGGCCTGTAGGTGGACCTCTGGAAAAATTGTTTGAATAGAGGGCCTATAGGGGGCCCTCCTGAAAAATTGTTTGAAGAGAGGGCCTGTAGGTGGACCTCTGGAAAAATTGTTTGAATAGAGGGCCTGTAGGGGGCCCTCCTGAAAAATTGTTTGAAGAGAGGGCCTGTAGGTGGACCTCTGGAAAAACTGTTTGAATAGAGGGCCTGTAGGGGGCCCTCCTGAAAAATTGTTTGAAGAGAGGGCCTGTAGGGGGCCCTCCTGAAAAATTGTTTGAAGAGAGGGCCTGTAGGTGGACCTCTGGAAAAATTGTTTGAATAGAGGGCCTGTAGGTGGACCTCTTGAAAAATTGTTTGAATAGAGGGCCTGTAGGGGGCCCTCCTGAAAAATTGTTTGAAGAGAGGGCCTGTACGGGGCCCTCCTGAAAAATTGTTTGAAGAGAGGGCCTGTACGGGGCCCTCCTGAAAAATTGTGCTAAAAGAGTGCCAGTTGGACCTCTAAAAAATGACGTTTTTTGGGTCACCGTTAGGCAAAGACGATATGGAGGAGGAGGAGTAGAGAAGAGGAGTAGAGAAGAGGAATCGGATACATAAGTTATTTAAATCGTTAGCTGCTTTCCCCCGGAGGAGATTTGAATTCCGGTGAAATCCAGGCTTTGTTCATTTTAATAAGCGTCAGCCTGTCAGCGCTGTCAGTTGACAGGCGTGTACGCTTATCGGTGATGACGCCACCAGCTGCACTGAATACCCGCTCTGACAGTACGCTAGCGGCAGGGCAGGCCAGCACCTCCAAGGCGTACAGCGCCAGTTCAGGCCACGTGTCCAGCTTTGAAACCCAGTAGTTGTATGGAGCAGAGTGATCGCTACGGACGTTGGTATGGTCAGCTAGGTACTCCCTCACCATCTTTCTGTACAGCATCCCCCTACTCTGCCTAGACTGGGGACAGGTGACAGTGTCTTGCTGGGGTGACATAAAACTGGCAAAGGCCTTGGAGAGCGTTCCCCTGCCAGTGCTGGACAAGCTGCCTGCTCGCCTCCTCTCCCCCGCTACTTGGCCCACAGAACCATGCCCTCTGCCGCTAGCGGCGTCAGATGGGAAGAATTGTTTCAGCTTGTGCACCAGGGCCTGTTGATACCTATTCACTCTCATACTCCTTTCCTCTGCAGGGATGAGAGTGGAAAGGTTCTGCTTGTACCGTGGGTCCAGGAGAGTGAACACCCAGTAATCGGTGTTGGAAAAAATTCTTCTAACGCGAGGGTCACGGGATAGGCAGCCTAACATGAAGTCTGCCATGTGCGCCAGAGTCCCAACACGCAAGAATTCCCTCTCCTCACTGACCTGACTCTCCATTTCCTCCTCCTCCTCCTCCAAGTCCTCCTCTTCAGCCCATACACGCTCAAGAGTTAAGGACTGAGCACTGGTACCCTCTACTGTCTCGCCGACATTCTCCTCCTCTTCCTCCTCTTCCTCCTCATCCTCATCCCCCTCCTCCGATAGGCGCTGAAAAACAGACCGGAGGGTGCTCTGGCTATCAAGCGACGTATCTTCCTCCACCGTCTCTTGTGACAAGCGCAAAGCATCCGACTCAGAGGCGTAGCTATAGGGGGTGCAGAGGTAGCAGTCGCTCCCGGGCCCAGGAGCCTGAGGGGGCCCAAAGACCCTTGTGCAGCATAAGATGACACACAAAGCACTGAGGAAAGGGGGCCCAAGCTGAACTCTTGCACCAGGGCCCATGAGCAGAGGCGTAGCTATAGGGGGTGCAGAGGTAGCAGTCGCTCCCGGGCCCAGGAGCCTGAGGGGGCCCAAAGACCCTTGTGCAGCATAAGATGACACACAAAGCACTGAGGAAAGGGGGCCCAAGCTGAACTCTTGCACCAGGGCCCATGAGCCTTTAGCTACGCCCCTGATCCGACTTGATGCTGAGCAGTGAGTTTTTCAACAGGCAAAGCAGCGGGATGGTGAGGATGATAATGGCGGCATCGCCGCTGACCATCTGTGTTGACTCCTCAAAGTTGCTCAACACCTGGCAGATATCAGACATCCACGTCCACTCCTCATTGTAGACTTGAGGAATCTGAGAGACCTGACTACCAGTTCTGGTGGAAGATGACATCTGGCAGTCTACAATAGCTCTGCGCTGCTGGTAAACTCTGGATAACATGTTTAATGTGGAATTCCATCTCGTGGGCACGTCGCACAACAGTCGGTGAGCGGGCAGTTGTAGGCGGCGCTGTGCTGCCCTGAGAGTTGCAGCATCTGTGGTGGACTTGCGGAAATGCGCACAGATGTGGCGCACCTTGGTGAGCAAATCAGACAGATTGGGGTATGTCTTGAGGAACCGCTGAACTATTAGATTGAACACGTGGGCCAGGCATGGCACATGTGTCAGTCTGCCGAGTTGCAGAGCCGCCACCAGGTTACGCCCGTTGTCACACACAACCATGCCTGGCTTGAGGTTTAGCGGTGCCAGCCACACATCGGTCTGCGCCGTGATGCCCTGTAACAGCTCTTGGGCGGTGTGCCTTTTGTCACCTAAGCTCAGCAGTTTGAGCACCGCCTGCTAGCGCTTACCCACGGCACTGCTGCTGCGCCTAGAGCTACCGACTGAAGGCGCCGTGCCCACGGATGGTAATTCGGTGGAGGAGGAGGGGTCGGAGGAGGAGGAGGAGGCATAGTACGTCTGAGAGACCGTGACCGAGGTAGGCCCCGCAATCCTCGGTGTGGGCAGTACATGAGCGGCCCCAGGGTCATTCTCGGTCCCAGCCTCCACCAAGTTAACCCAATGTGCCGTTAGTGAGATATAGTGTTCCTGCCCGGCAGCACTTGTCCACGTGTCCGTGGTTAGGTGGACCTTCTCAGAAACAGCGTTGGTCAGGGCACGGATGATGTTCTCCGACACGTGCTGGTGTAGGGCTGGGACGGCACATCGGGAATAATAGTGGCGGCTGGGGACGGAATACCGAGGGGCAGCCACCGCCATGAGATTGCGAAAGGCCTCGGTCTCTACCAGCCTATAGGGCAGCATCTCCAGGCTAAGAAATTTGGAGATGTGGACGTTGAGGGCTTGGGCATGTGGGTGGGTGGAACTGTATTTCCTCTTGCGCTCCAGCGTCTGCTGTAAAGACAGCTGAACGCTGCGCTGGGACACATTGGTGGACACGGTGGAGGATCGTTGAGGCGAAGGTGTGGTTTTCCAGCGGGAGGCGCTCGTGCCGGGGTCCTGGGCAGGTGGTTGACTAGCAGAGGCAGCGAGTGACGCAGGGGGTTGACTAGCAGAGGCAGCGAGTGACACAGGGGAAGGAGCAGTGGTGTGACCCGCAGGAGGTGGTGAACGGCCTTGGTTCCATTGAGTGGGGTGTTTAGCACTCATATGCCTGCGCATGCTGGTGGTGGTTAGGCTAGTAGTGGTGGCACCCCTGCTGATCCTGGTGTGGCACAGGTTGCACACCACAGTCCGTCGGTCATCCTCACTTTCTTTAAAGAACCTCCAGACTTGCGAACATCTAGGCCTCGCCACGGGAGCTTCACTACGTGAAACAGTTGCTGCTGATGCACCAGCTCTGGCCCTGCTTCTCCCTCTGGCCACACCACTGCCTCTTACAACCTGTTCTGGTGCAGCACTCGCCTTCGCCTCAGAAGCACTGTCTTCACTCGGCATATCAACCCAGCTTGGGTCAGTCACCTCGTCATCCTCCGATTCCTCAGTCTGCTCCCCCCTCGGAATTCCTCCCCTAACAACAACTTCACCACTGTCTGACAACCGTGTCTCCTCATCGTCTGACACCTCTTTACAAACTTCTTCCACTAACTCAACATTGTCATCATCATCACCCACAGACTGCGACAGTTGGAAAACTTGGGCATCGGGAACGAGGTGAGCAGCAACCTGAGAAGTGGTTTGTGACTCTGGGAAGGGTCCAGAAAACAGTTCCTGAGAGTATGCCGGATCACATTCCAAATTTTCCTGGGAGGGGGCAGACTGGGGGGAAGGAGGTTGAGGTGGAGGAGCCAGAGGAGTGCTCCCTTGGGTAACGTGGGTGGATTGCGTGGAAGACTGACTGGTGGACAAATTACTTGAAGCATTGTCTGCAATCCACGAGATCAGCTGTTCGTACTGTTGTGGTTTCAACAGTCCTCTACCACGTGTCCCTGTAAGTTGAGACATGAAGCTAGGGAGTGTAACTCTGCGGCGTTCCACAGCTCCCTCATCAGCAGGTACTGTCTCACCCTGCCCTGGACCACGGCCTCTGCCCCCTGCAGTAATTGAATGCCCACGCCCACGCCCTCGTCCTCGACCCTTAGCCCTGGGGTTCAACATTGTTTGTATATAAGTGTAAGATATAAAAAAGAAAATTAAACGGGCCTGGTGTACTGAAACCCACAAACTTGTTCAGTCTGGTAGAATTAAGTGACGTACAGAAAGTGTCACCTGGACAGTATATACGGATGGGAGCAAATGTGCTGAACTGTGACACACAGAAAGGTTACACAAAGCTGAGTAAAATGGATTTGTATCACTGAGCTAAAACAACTGAACTAATATTTTTTTTTTTATATATATTTTGTTTTTTTGGGAATGTGACGTGCAGGAAATATGGTAGAACTGACTGAGACCCTGTTAACAGTGGCTATTTAGTCTGCGACCCAGAGAAAAGTCGCACAGAGAGTTTTCTGGATCAAGCGGTAGATGATATTGGTAGCAAATGACTTGGTTGTATTGTGTGACGTACAGAAAGTGTCACCTGGACAGTACATACGGATGGGAGCGAATGTGCTGAACTGTGACACACAGAAAGGTTACACAAAGCTGAGTAAAATGGATTTGTATCACTGAGCTAAAACAACTGAACTAATAATTTTTTTTTTTATATTTTGTTTTTTTGGGAACGTGACGTGCAGGAAATATGGTAGAACTGACTGACACCCTGTTAACGGTGGCTATTTAGTCTGCGACCCAGAGAAAAGTCGCACAGAGAGTTTTCTGGATCAAGCGGTACATGATATTGGTAGCAAATGACTTGGTTGTATTGTGTGACGTACAGAAAGTGTCACCTGGACAGTATATACGGATGGGAGTGAATGTGCTGAACTGTGACACACAGAAAGGTTACACAAAGCTGAGTAAAATGGATTTGTAACACTGAGCTAAAACAACTGAACTAATAATTTTTTTTTTTTATATTTTGTTTTTTTGGGAACGTGAAGTGCAGGAAATATGGTAGAACTGACTGACACCCTGTTAACGGTGGCTATTTAGTCTGCGACCCAGAGAAAAGTCGCACAGAGAGTTTTCTGGATCAAGCGGTAGATGATATTGGTAGCAAATGAGTTGGTTGTATTGTGTGACGTACAGAAAGTGTCACCTGGACAGTATATACGGATGGGAGCGAATGTGCTGAACTGTGACACACAGAAAGGTTACACAAAGCTGAGTAAAATGGATTTGTATCACTGAGCTAAAACAACTGAACTAATAATTTTTTTTTTTTATATTTTGTTTTTTTGGGAACGTGACGTGCAGGAAATATGGTAGAACTGACTGACACCCTCTTAACGGTGGCTATTTAGTCTGTGACCCAGACAAATGTCACACAGAGAATTTTCTGGATCAAGCGGTAGATGATATTGGTAGCAAATGACTTGGTTGCATTGTGTGACGTACAGAAAGTGTCACCTGGACAGTATATACGGATGGGAGCGAATGTGCTGAACTGTGACACACAGAAAGGTTACACAAAGCTGAGTAAAATGGATTTGTATCACTGAGCTAAAACAACAGAACTAATAATTTTTTTTTTTATATTTTGTTTTTTTGGGAACGTGACGTGCAGGAAATATGGTAGAACTGACTGACACCCTCTTAACGGTGGCTATTTAGTCTGTGACCCAGACAAATGTCACACAGAGAATTTTCTGGATCAAGCGGTAGATGATATTGGTAGCAAATGACTTGGTTGTATTGTGTGATGTACAGAAAGTGTCACCTGGACAGTATATACGGATGGGAGCGAATGTGTTGAACTGTGACACACAGAAAGGTTACACAAAGCGGAGTAAAATGGATTTGTATCACTGAGCTAAAACAACTGAAAAAATATATTTTTTTTATATTTGTTTTTTTATATTTTTTTTACAATTTTGTTTTTTTGGGAACGTAACGTGCAGGAACTATGGTAGGACTGACTGACACCCTGTTAACGGTGGCTATTTAGTCTGCGACCCAGAGAAATGTCGCACAGAGAGTTTTCTGGATCAAGCGGTAGATGATATCGGTAGCAAATGACTTGGTTGTATTGTGTGACGTACAGAAAGTGTCACCTGGACAGTATATACGGATGGGAGCGAATGTGTTGAACTGTGACACACAGAAAGGTTACACGCAGCTGAGTAAAATGGATTTGTATCACTGAGCTAAAACAACTGAACTAATAATTTTTTTTTTTATATTTTGTTTTTTTGGGAACGTGACGTGCAGGAAATATGGTAGAACTGACTGACACCCTGTTAACGGTGGCTATTTAGTCTGCAACCCAGAGAAAAGTCGCACAGAGAGTTTTCTGGATCAAGCGGTAGATGATATTGGTAGCAAATGACTTGGTTGTATTGTGTGACGTACAGAAAGTGTCACCTGGACAGTATATACGGATGGGAGCGAATGTGCTGAACTGTGACACACAGAAAGGTTACACAAAGCTGAGTAAAATGGATTTGTATCACTGAGCTAAAACAACTGAACTAATAATTTTTTTTTTTTATATTTTGTTTTTTTGGGAACGTGAAGTGCAGGAAATATGGTAGAACTGACTGACACCCTGTTAACGGTGGCTATTTAGTCTGCAACCCAGAGAAAAGTCGCACAGAGAGTTTTCTGGATCAAGCGGTAGATGATATTGGTAGCAAATGACTTGGTTGTATTGTGTGACGTACAGAAAGTGTCACCTGGACAGTATATACGGATGGGAGCGAATGTGCTGAACTGTGACACACAGAAAGGTTACACAAAGCTGAGTAAAATGGATTTGTATCACTGAGCTAAAACAACTGAACTAATAATTTTTTTTTTTATATTTTGTTTTTTTGGGAACGTGAAGTGCAGGAAATATGGTAGAACTGACTGACACCCTGTTAACGGTGGCTATTTAGTCTGTGACCCAGACAAATGTCACACAGAGAATTTTCTGGATCAAGCGGTAGATGATATTGGTAGCAAATGACTTGGTTGTATTGTGTGATGTACAGAAAGTGTCACCTGGACAGTATATACGGATGGGAGCGAATGTGTTGAACTGTGACACACAGAAAGGTTACACAAAGCGGAGTAAAATGGATTTGTATCACTGAGCTAAAACAACTGAAAAAATATATTTTTTTTTATATTTGTTTTTTTATATTTTTTTTACAATTTTGTGTTTTTGGGAACGTAACGTGCAGGAACTATGGTAGGACTGACTGACACCCTGTTAACGGTGGCTATTTAGTCTGCGACCCAGAGAAATGTCGCACAGAGAGTTTTCTGGATCAAGCGGTAGATGATATCGGTAGCAAATGACTTGGTTGTATTGTGTGACGTACAGAAAGTGTCACCTGGACAGTATATACGGATGGGAGCGAATGTGTTGAACTGTGACACACAGAAAGGTTACACGCAGCTGAGTAAAATGGATTTGTATCACTGAGCTAAAACAACTGAACTAATAATTTTTTTTTTTTATATTTTGTTTTTTTGGGAACGTGACGTGCAGGAAATATGGTAGAACTGACTGACACCCTGTTAACGGTGGCTATTTAGTCTGCAACCCAGAGAAAAGTCGCACAGAGAGTTTTCTGGATCAAGCGGTAGATGATATTGGTAGCAAATGACTTGGTTGTATTGTGTGACGTACAGAAAGTGTCACCTGGACAGTATATACGGATGGGAGCGAATGTGCTGAACTGTGACACACAGAAAGGTTACACAAAGCTGAGTAAAATGGATTTGTATCACTGAGCTAAAACAACTGAACTAATAATTTTTTTTTTTTATATTTTGTTTTTTTGGGAACGTGAAGTGCAGGAAATATGGTAGAACTGACTGACACCCTGTTAACGGTGGCTATTTAGTCTGCGACCCAGAGAAAAGTCGCACAGAGAGTTTTCTGGATCAAGCGGTAGATGATATTGGTAGCAAATGACTTGGTTGTATTGTGTGACGTACAGAAAGTGTCACCTGGACAGTATATACGGATGGGAGCGAATGTGCTGAACTGTGACACACAGAAAGGTTACACAAAGCTGAGTAAAATGGATTTGTATCACTGAGCTAAAACAACTGAACTAATAATTTTTTTTTTTTATATTTTGTTTTTTTGGGAACGTGACGTGCAGGAAATATGGTAGAACTGACTGACACCCTCTTAACGGTGGCTATTTAGTCTGTGACCCAGACAAATGTCACACAGAGAATTTTCTGGATCAAGCGGTAGATGATATTGGTAGCAAATGACTTGGTTGTATTGTGTGACGTACAGAAAGTGTCACCTGGACAGTATATACGGATGGCAGCGAATGTGCTGAACTGTGACACACAGAAAGGTTACACAAAGCTGAGTAAAATGGATTTGTATCACTGAGCTAAAACAACAGAACTAATAATTTTTTTTTTTATATTTTGTTTTTTTGGGAACGTGATGTGCAGGAAATATGGTAGAACTGACTGACACCCTCTTAACGGTGGCTATTTAGTCTGTGACCCAGACAAATGTCACACAGAGAATTTTCTGGATCAAGCGGTAGATGATATTGGTAGCAAATGACTTGGTTGTATTGTGTGATGTACAGAAAGTGTCACCTGGACAGTATATACGGATGGGAGCGAATGTGTTGAACTGTGACACACAGAAAGGTTACACAAAGCGGAGTAAAATGGATTTGTATCACTGAGCTAAAACAACTGAAAAAATATATATTTTTTTATATTTGTTTTTTTATATTTTTTTTACAATTTTGTGTTTTTGGGAACGTAACGTGCAGGAACTATGGTAGGACTGACTGACACCCTGTTAACGATGGCTATTTAAGCTGCGACCCAGAGAAATGTCGCACAGAGAGTTTTCTGAATCAAGCGGTAGATGATATCGGTAGCAAATGACTTGGTTGTATTGTGTGACGTACAGAAAGTGTCACCTGGACAGTATATACGGATGGGAGCGAATGTGTTGAACTGTGACACACAGAAAGGTTACACGCAGCTGAGTAAAATGGATTTGTATCACTGAGCTAAAACAACTGAAATAATAATTTTTTTTTTATATATTTTGTTTTTTTGGGAACGTGACGTGCATGAAATATGGTAGAACTGACTGACACCCTGTTAACGGTGGTTATTTAGTCTGTGACCCAGACAAATGTCACACAGAGAATTTTCTGGATCAAGCGGTAGATGATATTGGTAGCAAATTACTTGGTTGTATTGTGTGACGTACAGAAAGTATCACCTGGACAGTATATATGGATTGGAGTGAGTCAGTGTTGAACTGTGACACACAGAATGGTTCCACAGTGCTGTGTGCAATGGATTTGTATCACTGAGATAGTACAAAAAAAAAAAAAAACAGGGTTAGATATGGCGATAGCTGCACTACTAGTGCCAGCCAGCCAAGTGACAAAAAAAATAAATAAATAAAATGTCTTCTAGCCCTTAGAAGGGCTGTTGGGTTCTTTGTGGGTGATCCCTGCCTAACAGACAACTAAATGCAGGCCCTAACACTGTCCCTGAAAGGCAGCAGCTCTATCCCTAACGACATCCAGACGGCATCTGAGCCGAGCGCCGCGGCCAGTCGGTAGTATATTCCAGGGTCACCTGATCAGGCCAGCCAACCCCTGCTATCGACATGTAAGGGCCCCACGTGATGCTGGGTGTACTGTAGAGTCTCCTGGCTTGTGATTGGCTGTGTTTTTAGGCGCCAAAAAAGCACGATGCGGAAGTTGCCATTTCCTCGAGCATGGCGAGATACTCGTCCGAGCATCGAGCAGTTACGAGTACCCTAATGCTCGAACGAGCACCAAGCTCGGACGAGCATGTTCGCTCATCTCTATATAAGAACAATTGCCCCACCAGGAATAAAACCAATATACTCATACTTGGGCAGTAAGGATTCTTTCATTAAATCAGCTCCATTCCTTTCATGGGAAACTGACCTGGGAAAATCCTTTTCTACCACTCAATGGCTGACAGCTATTAGATATGCAGTCTCACGTCTAAAATGTACAACACACTTTGAGTCTTACAGGAAGACAGTGTTAAGATGGTATTATACTCCAGTGCATTTAATCAACATTTTACAGGGTTCCTCTCAAATATGCTGGAGAGGCTGCGGAGGGAGGGGAACCTTGTAACATGTATTATGGGATTGCCCCAAACTGTCCCAGTTATGGACCCTGATGTTTAGATCCCTCTCGGAAGCTGTGGGACGTTGCATAACCCCAGAACCGTCCTTAGCTTTACTCCTCTTAGACCTGTCCAAGATACCAATTCAATACAGGACAATAGCCATGCATTTATTCTTAGCTACTAAACTAGCAATCTAAACTAGAAACTGGAAGAGCGCATACATACCTAGTTGGCAGGAAATACAGAAATCCGTGGAGGTCACTAGATCTTATGAGAAAATGTTTGCTCAAAGGAAGTTCGCCAATTAGAAATATGAAAGGGAATGGCCTAATTGGCTCCCACATCTTGCATAATAGCCCAAAACTAGATACACAATTTTCAGATATGACTAATACATTCATTAGGTTACTTAAAATCTGCCTTTTCAACTACTGCTGAACTAATCTTTTAGGTAAAACCAAACTCTACCTAGACTGTTTATTCCCTCTTGTAGAGATTTTTGTTACGTTTTATGTGCATGTTAAATTTCATCATGTGAATTCAGAATATTGTATATGAACAATTAGTAGAATTCTTTTGCAATTGTACTGAGTGTAACGTGATTTGTTATACTTTTACTTGTATACCTGTTAAAAATAAAAAGTCAATAAAAATCTATTGAACCATAAATATGTAACCTGTTTTACATGGGCATGACATAAGCTAACCCTTAAAGGGGTTGTCTGGGCTTTTAATATTGATGACCTATCCCAAGAATAGGTCATCAATATCAGATCGGTGGGGGTCTGACACTGGGTACCACTGGCGATCAGTTGTATGAGGATACGGCGCAGTGCGCACGTGCCGTCTCCCGTCTCTCTTCCTGTTTGCTGCTGCTTTGACATAGACAGCAGTGGTGAATGGGAGGAGAAACGGGAGACAGCACATGCGCACTACGTGCACTGTCTACTCATACAGCTGATCGGGGGGGGGGACCTGGTGTCAGATCCCCGCTTTTACTAGGTCATCAGTAGTAAAAGCCTGAACAACTCCCTTAACAACAGGAATAAACAGGTTACAGTGCACAAACTTGTTGGGTGAGAATATTTTTTTAAATGAAAGCATACAAACATTTATAGAACTGGCAGCTCCACCACTCAGAGCAAACTACATTCTAGAAATTAAACAGTGATGTGAGACTTACTAATAAAACATATCAGGTGTTGGAGTACAGCTAGAATATACCTTACATACTTAAAAAAATATAGGAATGTCACTAATCAGAATTATTAGCACCAAAATACCGTATGTTGTAATAGTGTATGATGATGGAACTCCATACTATACGTACCTTGTTAATATTGTACAATTCTTGATGCCAGTGAGGAAATGAACATCATGCAACTATTTATTCTGGTGCTCAGAATCATATCCTCCACATGGTCTGGCAGTGAGGCTACCTTAATGTGGGATCACACCAAATGTTCTCTTAGATTGATTAAAAAAAAAAAAGTGATAGGATTTAAAAGCATCTAGCGTTAGTCTCACCCTAGATGGATCATAGTAAATATCTGCCATAATTACTGGGTACATTTTCACTGATTTGACTTTAAGTGTCACATTGCCTTCTCTTAGCCACACTTTTGAAAATCTCCTGGAAAACCCTTTGATGTAAAACAAATGTACACAATTTGTCAGAACTAGGGTTATAAGTACAAAACATCTAAAAAAAACTACTAACAAATATGTATATTGTGGATTGTGACGCTAACCAGTGTCTTGAAGGATCAGAGCAGGATTGCAGAGGTAAGTAGAAGGACATGTGCAGTTAGTTATGGTGAGTCGTAGGTAGTTTTGATAGGGGTTAAAGACATGATTTCCTGAATGGTTTAGGAGGGGAAGAAGTTCATTTATGAAACTACATGTTTTAACCTCTGCCAAGAAACTTATGGGGTCATTTATCAAACTGGTATGAAGTAGAACTGGCTAAGTTGCCAATAGCAACCAATCAGATTACACTTTTCATATTCCAAAGGAGCTGTCAAAAATGAAAGGTGGAATCTGATTGGTTGCTATGGGCAACTAATCCAGTTCTACTTTATATCAGTTTGATAAATGATCCTATTAGAGCTTATAACTTCTGCAAATGTCCTTTCATCACTCCATCAGTGGAATCATTTTAAATTGAATATCTTCATCAGTAAATACATTTTATATGAATGTAGCAGTCATGTGGTATTGTGCCAAATTGGTGTAGAGGCCCACTTAAAAGAAGATGCCATGAATGTTAAAGAGCAGGAGGAGCTGTACAGATTGATTGATAGTTTTATGAGAAAAGATTCAGCAAAACTTGTAATTTATTCATTGTAACCTCTGCACTTTCTGAATTTAAGACTTTCCCTGTGCATAACTATCAGTGACTGACAGCTATCTCTGTATACACAGTTAGACATGAAAAGCGATCTAAGGTGGCCACCATGTACAACTTAACTCAGAAAGATCAGATATATAAATGCATAAATTATTGAATTACTCATTTTTTGTGGTGGGAGGTTCTCGTTAAAGGGGTTGTCCATCTTTTAGTAAATGATGCTTTATCCTCAGAATAGGCTATCATTAGCTGATTGGTGCAGTCTGACAGTCCACACCCCCGTCAGGTGTTTGGTAATAGCTTTGGCACCCAAAACAGACAGCTCTGTCTACTATGTTGCTCCCATAGAGTAAACTGAGCTATCTGCTTCCAGTTCCAGAGCTATTGCAGATCAGCTTATCCATTGGGATGCAGAGTGTTTTATCTCTGCATATCAACTACTAATTGCCTATCCTAAATATAGGCCTTCACTTAATAAAAGGTGGAAAATGCCTTTAAGTGTCTAACAGATTTGTGTTAACTGTGGGCAGTGAATGTGGAACAATTGCACCAATCTACTGATTTGACTTTGGGCTAGATTTATGAGTTTTAACCTGGCAGTCCCTTAGTATTTGCCTTTTAACCTTATGCAAGGATTTTGACTTCACTGCAGAGGAGCCAACAGGCTGCTACCTATTGGAATAGTCCTGGTGTGGTTGACAGCTGACCTACTAAAACAGAGACACCAGTGCAAAACACCAAAGGGTCAGGCAATACTCATAATCAGGAAATATGAAGACAGCCATGGAATTTATCATTAGTAAAATCGTAATTAAAGTCAATTGGAAATTTAACAGAGTATCAATTTATGATCATACTGTAGAAGACCAACTTCCAGGACTCTCACTGATACTTTTTTTTTGCATTTTGTTTTTCATCTTAAATACTCAATAACAAAATTGGTAAAGTATTATAAAAAACGACCCAAATCTCCAGAAAGAACTCAAGTTCTGAAATGTCATGATTATAGTTCAATTCTTCAGTTTTTCTCTTCACACTTGCAAACAGTATGTGTCATTTCAGTTATCTGTCCATTCTTTTTATTCTTTCAACTACAATGTTCTCTCAATTACTGATGCCCAATTCATCTGACCTTTTGGTAACTTTGACTTCTTTACTCCAGGCGATGTTTTAAACTAAATTTACAAGAGTCAATCCAACTATACTGTCAATGTTCTTTTCTAACAATCAATTCATATATCGGCCTGAATTCTGTTTGAGTCATTGGGGAGGGCTTTATCTATTCTTGTTAATTGAATTTTTTTTTTTTGCAATTTTTTTGCCTTTACAGATGATAGGGTCAAGTTTTATATTCCAGTGATGTCAAAAATATGCCTTCAAGCTATCACCGAGGATCGTGTGTGTGTATATGTGTGTGAGATAGATCTAAAAGTAATGTCAGTGACATGTATTCCTAAATCAAGTTATGGAAGTAAGCTTGTCTTTCTTTCTTTCTTTTTCATTCTTTGTATCTTTTCATAAAGAATTACGAAGTTCATAAAGATTTACGAAAATGATAATAATTATAAAAATTCAATTCATACAATTGACCATTTTCCTTTATCTCCCATTCACACTATCCAACCCCACCCCAAATCAAAATTCCACCCCTCTCAAAACAACGGATGGTACAATTTATGATATTTATAGCAGCTTTACCATGGCTCAGAACATTTTCTTTGAAGTTGTTGAATCACTTACGTAGATTACAACCTTCCAACATTCAGTATTTCTGGATGAATAGTTTATCCATTCCTTAAAGGGGCTGTGTCACTTCAGCAAATAGCATTTATTATGTAGAGAAAGTTAATACAAGGCACTTACTAATGTATTGTCATTATCCATATTGTTTCCTTTGCTGGCTTGATTAATTTTTTATCACATTATACACTGCTTGTTTCCTAGGTTACGACCACCTTGTAATCCAGCAGTGGTGGTCGTGCTTGTCCACTATAGGAAAAAGCACCAGCCTATCTGAACTCCTGCAGTCTCGGATGCCAGAGAGGCTAGTACTTTTCCCTATAGTGTGCACACACAGCCACAGCTGCTGGGTTGCAGGGTGGTCATAACCATGGAAATGAGCAGTGTACTATAACGTGATGGAAAAAGGAGTCCAGACAGCGAAGGAAGCAATATGGATAATAACTAGAGATGAGCAAAGTATTGAAAAATTACATTTGGCTGCATTACTGAATATGCTTCGTGAAAAATTACTTTGTGAGGAAGCGCATTTGTTTGTAAGTAGTACATGCAATCTACTACCCCTCAGATGACATTAATATTACAGTGTAAAATAGAAAAAAATAAATAAAATCATACTTACCCTCCAACCATTTGATCGCGAAGAGCCTGCCACGCCGTCTTGATTGAAGATCCAGCACGAAATCATGCGTGGCCCGTGATGACGTCATCACGTCAGCCGGTGTGGTGACATCATAAGTCACTGTACACAGGATTTTGTGTGGGATCTTCAATCAAAATGGCGGCTGGCTCTTTGCGCTCAAACGGGTTAAGTATGATTTTTTTACCGCCATTCCGGAAAAATAGATTAGTTACCACGAAGCACAAGGATATTTGGCTTTTAATAACAATACATTAGTAAGTGGCTTGTATTAAATTTCTCTACATAGTAAATGCCACTTGCTGAAGTAATACAACCCCTTTAACTCAAGAACATTTAGCTGAACATTTATTTTTCATCTAACATGTAGTGATTTTAAAAAGAATGTGTTAAAAGGAAATGCCTTATTCTTTCAGAAGTCAATCAAGTTTTTATGTTAAACATATCTTTTAAGAATTTTTGGTTATTTTTCATTTTCCAAATTATTATCTGTAGTTACATACAAAAATCCTGCAGTGCTCACAATAGTAACTAAGTATAATAATAGGCTGACAATGCCAGGTCTGTGAAGATCACTTTTTTAGTAGTAATCTCATTATCATCATAGGCAGGATTATAGTGAAAGTTAAACCCTTAAAACACCTTAACCACTTCCCATCCGGGCCATTTACCCCCTTCCTGACCAGGCCTAATTTTGCAAATCTGACATGTGTCAATTCATGTGGAAATAACTTTGGAACGCTTTTACTTATCCAAGCCATTCATAGATTGTTTTCTTGTGACACATTGTACTTTGTGTTAATGGTAAATTTGAGTCAATATATGTTACCTTTATTTATAAAAAATCCAAAATTTACAGAAAATTTTGAAAAAAAATCACAATTTTTTAAATATTAATTTCTCCGCTTTTAAGTTGCCTAGGGATATCTAATAAAATTGTTATTAATGAACATTCACCATATGTCTACTTTATGTTGGCATAATTTTGGAAATGTAATTTTATTTTTTGAGGACGTTAGAAGGCTTTGAATTTTAGATGTAATTTTTAAGATTTTCATGAAAATTTGCAGTTTTTGACCTTTTGAAAATTTTGACCTTTGCAGTTCTAAAGTGACTTTGAGGGGCTTAAATAATAGAAACCTCCCATAAATGAACATATTTTAGAAACTACAGCCCCCAATGTAATCCAAACTGATTTTTACAGGGTTTGTTAACCCTTTAGATTTCCCACAAGAATTAAAACAGAAGGAAGGTGACATTTAAAAATAAATATATTTTTTTTGCAGATTTTCAATTTTTAATTCATTTTTCCTATAAGATAGCAAGGGTAAACCGCAAATCAAACCTGAATATTTATTTTCCTGATTCTGAAGTTTGCAGAAACACTCCATATGTGGTTGTAAACTGCTCTGTGACCGGCAGTAATGAGAGGGAGATAGTACAAGCATATGTGATGGCTTTGACAGCTTGTCAGAGTGATCAAAAGCCTGGAGGCCAGGAAAAAAGGTCTCATGTTAAAGCTCCATGTTCTTGGCTGTCAGGAGGCAGCTGAGTCATGGAGCTTCTATGTACAGGTGCTGCACACAGGGGGCAACGCTCAAGGACGTTTTAAAACGTCCATTCAGAGATAGAGATCCACTATCAGGACGTTTATAGTCAATGGGCAGACTGGAAGTGGTTAAGTAAATAGCATTTATTATGAAGAGAAAGTTAATACAAGCCATTTACTAATGTACTATTATACATATTACTTTCTTTGCTGCCTGGATTAATTTTTCCTTTACATTATACAATGCTTGTTTCCATGGATATGACATCAGCGGTGGCTGAGCTTGCACACTACGAGAAAAAGAACTAGCCTATGTGTTCCCCCATAGGCCCGACCACCAGAGAGGCCGGCACTATGAGTTGACCGCCTCCTTCTGTGTGTAATCCTAGAGTCTTCTCCTTGGAATCCTTGTGGTTCGGTTCAGTGGATCTAGCCAGAAACAAAGAAACGTGCTGCCATCATAGTGTGATCAGTACATCTGAGACAATTCCAGTGAACCCAAGTAAGATGCTCACCTTGATCAGTTGTACAATCAGAGGCACAACACTGGATGGGGGATGTAACTGTTTCAGTCAGCTGCAGCTCACATGCACACTGCGCAGTCCAGGGGATCGCCGCACAGATATAATAATAAAAAAATAAGAAAGGTAGATAGATCATTGCTGATATTGCTTAACCCCTTCAACCCCGGGCCTGTTTTCAGCTTCCTGCCCAGGACATTTTTTGCAAATCTGACATGTGTCACTTTATGTGGTAATAACTTTAGAACGCTTTTACTTATCCAGGCCATTCTGAAATTGATTTCTCGTCACATATTATGATTCACGACAGTATTATATAATTATTGTTGAGCGAACATGTTCGGCCAAATACACTATTCGGCCGAACATGACGGTGCTCAGGTCCACGCGGTATTCAGCCGAATACCGCGTTTGCTCGAGTGACATGCTCAAGTCCCCTCCACGCACGCTAATTAGCCAATTAGCATGCGGGGAGGTATGGCATTCAGTGTAATGCCAGTAGCCATGTTAGCTACTGGCATTACACTGATTGGCTGGCTGGGAACGCGTCGTTGGGTGCTATAAAGCACCCGGTGACATGTGACCCAGCCAGTGTTAGACAGGGAGAGCTGCAGCAAGAAGGGACAGAGAGTGTAGGGAGAGAAGCACTCTAGGCAGGGATAGAAATCGCTCAAAAAGGACCCAAAAGCCCTTGTAAGGGCTAGTATATCTGTCACAAACCTTTATTTACTGACATGTGAGGACTTTAATGCCACATGTGCTTCTGCATGCTGTAGGATACTCTCTGTATACTATATACCTGACATACTTTGCTATAATTTCTGCTGTTAAGCCCACAGTACTTCTTTTGCGTCTTGCTGTATAACATTTGCGTATTGATAGAATTTCTGTAGGTAGGGTTACTATCATTGTTCAAACGTCCATTGTGAAATACGTCTATTTTTATTTTTTTGGGTGGCAAAAAAACCCAGGTGTGCCCTGTCAGTAACGCTAGGTGCACAGCGTATTACAACCGTTCAAAAGTCTCTGTAGCTGACATCTGTATTTAATACCGTTAATTTAGACCGCAGTTCCTCATTTGCTGCAGCTCTATAACGTTAGCACATTCAGAATATTGGACATTCGTTTAAATTTTTCGGATAATACAGTTAATAAAAATCTGCAGTGCTGTAGTTGTGACCAAGTTGCATATATACTATACAATATGCGCAAGGCGAGCACTAAGGGACGGGGAAGTGGGCGTGCTGCTGATGGTGAACGCAGAGGCCATGGCTCTGGAAGCGGTGAAACTGTGCCTGCTGGCAGAGCCCAAGAAACAAAGTCATCCAAAACTCCTAGCTTCATGTCACAGTTTGCAGGGCGGTGCAAGACGCAACTCTTGTTGCCACAGCAGTGCGAGCAGGTAGTCGGTTGTATTTCAGCTGATAATGCTTCCAGTAGGTTCAGCACCACCCCCTATTCCACAAAGTCCAGTCTCAGTAGCCAAGAGTCTGGGCAACAGCATCCTCACACTGATCCTCCTTCCTCCCATCATGCAGAGTCTGGGCCGTCCCTTGGCTTGGGTCTCTCGCCAAGGCCGCTTGAAGTGGGACATGAGGAGATATTGTGCCCTGATTCCCAACCTATTGAGCAAACACAGTCTGAAGACAACAACGGTGGGGAATGCCAAGTGTTTTCTCCCAAGGTGGATGATGATGATGAGCCACAGTTGCCAATAAGTCAAGGGAAATTAGTGTCTCAAGAGGTTGTGGATGAGGATGAGACGCAGTTAAGTCAGGTTCTTGTTCGTTCACCATGTCAGAAGGAGGAGCAGAGTAAGGATGTGGAAGAGGAGGTGGTGGACGACGAAATAGCTGACCCAACCTGGGAAGGTGGCAAGCCGAGCGAGGACAGCAGTACAGAGGGGTAGGGATCCGCAGCAGCGCAACAGGCTGGAAGAGGCAGTGGGGTGGACAAAGGGAGAAGGCAGGTCACGACAACCAGGCCCGCAACTGTTCCCCGGAGCAGCCCCTTGCGGCCAGCTCCCTTGCCAAGGGTTAGGTGTTCCACAGTCTGGCGGTTTTTTGAGGAAAGTGCTGACAATAAATGGATTGTAATTTGTAACCTGTGCCGTACCAAGATGAGCAGGGGTGTAAACACCAGCAACCTGACCACCACCAGCATGATCCGACACGTCAGCAAAGCACCCTAAAAGGTGGGCTGAATGCCTGGGTCCACGATCTGTGTCTGCAGGTCACACCACTGCCTCCTCTTCCCCTCTGTTACGTGCTGTCCAAGGCGCAGGCCCAGATGCCTCCCGCCCTGCACCTGGACCTTTGCAGAAAACATCAGCCAGCATGTTCACTTCGATGTCCCAGCGCACCGTTCAAATGTCCTTGCCGCAGGCATTTGAATGCAAGTGCAAATACCCTGCCACCCACCCATAGGCCATAGCTCTAAACACGCAACTTTCCAAGTTGCTGGCCCTGGAAATGTTGTCGTTTAGACTGGTGGCGGCTGTCCCTTGTTATGCAGTCCCCAGCCGCCACTATTTTTCCCAGTGTGCCGTCCCTGCCTTACACCAGCATGTGTCCAGAAACATAACCCGGGCCCTGACCAACGCAGTTACTGGCAAAGTCCACTTAACAACTGACATATGGACAAGTGCTTGTGGCCAGGGACGCTACATTTCCCTGACGGCACACTGGGTGAACGTTGTGGAGGCTGGGAGCGAGTCGTCCCTGGGATGGCCCAGGTGCTATTCACGCCGAGGATTGCAGGCCCTACTTCCATCCGTATTTCCGCTGCCACCTATAGTAGCAGCTGCAATCCCTCCTTCTCTTCCTCCACCTCCTCCTCCACTTCTTCCCATGCAGAATTGCCATCTTGCAGCACCACTCAGACTTCTGTCAGTAGCTGGAAGAAATGTAGCACAGCAGTCGGTAAGCGGCAACAGGCCATGCTGAAGCTTATTTGCCTGGGTGACAAACAGCACACCGCCGCAGAGCTGTGACATGGCATAAGGGAACAGGCTGAGCTGTGGCTCTCTCCAGTCAACCTACAGCCAGGCATGGTTGTATCCGATAATGGCCGCAACTTGGTAGCAGCTTTGGAGCTGGTCAACCTCCCACACATACCATGTCTGGCCCATGTCTTCAACATAGTGGTTCAGCAGTTTCTGAAAACCTACTCCAATTTGTCTCAGCTACTGGTGAAGATGCGTCACCTGTGTGCCCATTTCAGCAAGTCACCGACAGCTTCAGCCAGCCTGGCAACCCTGCAGCTGCGCTTGTGGTTGCCGGCTCACCGACTGCTGTGCGACCTGAGCACACGATGGAATTCCACCTTCCACATGTTGAGCAGACTTTGTGAGCAGCAGAGAGCAGTAGTAGAATACCAGCTGCAACACGGTCGGGCATTGATGTCCGACCTCTGTGAGGTGTTACGCAACTTTGAATAATCTACACAGATGGTGAGCAGCAATAATGCCATTATCAGCGTAACCATCCCACTTCTGTGTCTACTAAAAAGCTCGCTGCTCACAATAAAGGCTGATGCTCTGCGTGTGGAAGAGGTGGAAATGGGGGAAGACCCTACACAGGGTGATAGCCAGACCACCCTCGATTCGTCTTCTCAGCGCCAATTGGAGGAGGAAGAGGAGGAGGAGACGGTCGCCACCACTACACAGGGTAGACATACCACGTTTACACCATCTCTTTGGCGTGGATGGGCTGAAGAGGAGGAAGAGGACGAGGAGGATATTGAGAGTCATGCTCCTGGTGGGGAGAGCGAAGCCTTGTCTGTTGGGGCTCTGGCACACATGGCTGACTTCATGTTTGGCTGCCTTTCCCGTGACCCTCACGTTATATGCATATTAGGCAACACGGATTACTGGTTGTTCACCCTTCTCGACCCCCGCTACAAAGAGGACTTCCCATCTCTCATTCCTGTGGTGGAGAGGACAAGTAAAATGTTGCAATACCAGAAGGCCCTTGTCGAAAAAATTGCTCCATAAATTTGCATCTGACAACGCTGGCGGCAGAGTACGTAGTTCCTTGGCCACCCGAGGAGGGGAGACAAGGGGAACACACAGCTGTTCCAACAAAGGCAAGGCGACACTCTCCAAGGCCTGGGACAGTTTTATGACACCATGCCAGCAGCCTCACCCTGATGAGCAGCCTAGTGTGACAAGGAGGAAAAAGTTTTGGAAAATGGTAAAGGAGTACGTAGCTGACCGTGTCAACGTACCGTATATGTGCCGTATAATTATTAGGTGTCTAAGCTGGACACGTGGCACTAACTGGCGCTCTACGCCTTGGAGGTGCTGGCCTGCCCTGCCACCAGCGTTTTGTCTGAGTGGGTAGTTAGTGCCGCTGGGGGCATAATTACTGATAAGCACATCCGCCTGTCAACTGACAATGCTGACAGGTTGACGCTTATCAAAATGAACAAGGCCTGGATTGCCCCTGACTTCTGTACTCCACGAGAGGAAAGCATCTAAACATGAAGGAACCTTAAATCTGGCTTTTAGGGTGTATTGAATACACTGTAATGTACCCCTTCCTCTTCTCGTCCTCTTCCTCCATCATATGAAACAGCTTATTAGGCTGCCTTAGAAGTCCACCAGCTGGGCCTGCACCCGAATTTGTTAGCCACTCAGCTCACCAGCTGGGCCTGCAACATAATTTTTGGGCCTGTCAGCTCATCAGCAGGCACTAAAACATAATGTTTTACACGCTTAGCTCCCCAGCTGGGCCTGCACCCAAATTTGTAAGCCGCTCAGCTCACCAGCTGCACCTGCAACATAATTTGTTGACCTGTTAGCTCACCAGCAGGCACTCAACCATAATGTTTTACACGCTCAGCTCTGCTACATGTCACTTCTAATGTTTCAGAAGTTCAGTGGCATGTCTCCCTTAATTTTTTTTTTCTATAAGGTCGGCAGAAGTGTCACCCTTAAATTTTTTGGACGGTCAGCTCGGCATTAGCGTGTCAGACTTAAATATTTTTAACGGTCTGCTCTTCTGCAGAATGTCACATGAAGAATATCATTTTTTCGACGGTCAGCTTGGCATTAGCGTGTCACACTTAAATATTTTTAACGGTCTGCTCTTCTGCGGAATGTCACATCAAGAAAATAATTTTTTGGGACGGTTAGCTTGGCATTAGCGTGTCACACTTGAAAATTTTTAACGGTCTGCTTTTCAGCGGAATGTCACATCAAGAATATAATTTTTTTTTTCGACGGTCAGCTCGACATTAGCATGTCACATTTAAATATTTTTAACGGTCTGCTCTTCTGCAGAATGTCACATCAAGAATATAATTTTTTTGGACAGTCAGCTTGGCGTTAGTGTGTCACACTTGACAAATTTTAACGGTCTGCTCTTCTGCAGAATGTCACATCAAGAATATAATTTTTTTGGACGGTCAGCTTGGCGTTAGCGTGTCACACTTGACAAATTTTAACGGTCTGCTCTTCTGCAGAATGCCACATCAAGAATATAATTTTTTTGAACAGTCAGCTTAGCATTAGCGTGTCACACTTGAAAATTTTTAACGGTCTGCTCTACAGCGGAATGTCACATTAAGAATATCATTTTTTTGGACGGTCAGCTCGGCATGAGAGTGTCACATTTAAATATTTTTAACGGTCTGCTCTTCAGCGGAATGTCACATCAAGAATATCATTTTCTTGGACGGTCAGCTCGGCATTAGCGTGTCACATTTAAATATTTTTAACGATCTGCTCTTCTGCAGAATGTCACATCAAGAATATAATTTTTTGGGACGGTCAGCATGGCATTAGCGTGTCACTTGACACTTTTTAACTTGAAAATTTTTAATGGTCTGCGGAATGTCACATCAAGAATATCATTTTTTTGGACGTCAGCTCAGCATTAGCGTGTAACACTTGAAAATTTTTAACGGTCTGCTCTTCTGCGGAATGTCACATCAAGAATATAATTTTTTTGGACAGTCAGCTTGGCGTTAGTGTGTCACACTTGACAAATTTTAACGGTCTGCTCTTCTGCAGAATGTCACATCAAGAATATAATTTTTTTGGACGGTCAGCTTGGCGTTAGCGTGTCACACTTGACAAATTTTAACGGTCTGCTCTTCTGCAGAATGCCACATCAAGAATATAATTTTTTTGAACAGTCAGCTTAGCATTAGCGTGTCACACTTGAAAATTTTTAACGGTCTGCTCTACAGCGGAATGTCACATTAAGAATATCATTTTTTTGGACGGTCAGCTCGGCATGAGAGTGTCACATTTAAATATTTTTAACGGTCTGCTCTTCAGCGGAATGTCACATCAAGAATATCATTTTCTTGGACGGTCAGCTCGGCATTAGCGTGTCACATTTAAATATTTTTAACGATCTGCTCTTCTGCAGAATGTCACATCAAGAATATAATTTTTTGGGACGGTCAGCATGGCATTAGCGTGTCACTTGACACTTTTTAACTTGAAAATTTTTAATGGTCTGCGGAATGTCACATCAAGAATATCATTTTTTTGGACGTCAGCTCAGCATTAGCGTGTAACACTTGAAAATTTTTAACGGTCTGCTCTTCTGCGGAATGTCACATCAAGAATATAATTTTTTGGGACGGTCAGCTTGGCATTAGCGTGTAACACTTGAAAATTTTTAACGGTCTGCTCTTCAGCGGAATGTCACATCAAGAATATAATTTTTTGGGATGGTCAGCTTGGCGTTAGCGTGTCACACTTGAAAATTTTTAACGGTCTGCTCTTCAGCGAAATATCACATGAAGAATATCATTTTTTGGACGGTGAGCTCAGCATTAGCGTGTCACATTTAAATATTTTTAACAGTCTTCAGCGGAATGTCAAATCAAGAATATCATTTTTTTGGACAGTCAGCTCAGCATTAGCGTGTCACACTTAAATTTTTTTAACGGTCTGCTCTTCTGCGGAATTTCACATCAAGAATATAATTTTTTGGGAAGGTCAGCTTGGCATTAGCGTGTCACACTTGAAAATTTTTAACGGTCTGCTCTTCAGCAGAACGTCACATCAAGAATATCATTTTTTCGACGATCAGCTTGGCATCACCGTGTCACCCTTAAATTTGGGACAGTTTGATAAAGTGCGGTAGCAGCAGCATGTGTCCCTTAAATTTTTTTTTTCGGTCAGCTCGGCAGCAGAGTTTCAAACTTAAATTTGGGACAGTTTGATAAAGTGTGGTGGTGGCAGCATGGAGTCCGATTCCATTATTCAGAGCTCAAGTATTGAGTCGACCCGGCTTGGTTTGAACATTCAAATATTTTAAGTAAATGATTCTGGCCCTACAGAAATACCCCATATGTGGTGGTAAACATCTCTATGGGTTTGTGGCAGTGGTCAGAAGAAAAGGAGCGCCATACGAATTTTGGAGGCAGATTTTGCTAGAATGGTTTTTAGGCACCATTTTGTAATTGAGAGACCCTGACGTACCGCTACAGTGGAAACCCTCAAAAAGTGACCCCATTTTGGAAACTACACCCTTCAAAGAATATATTAAGGGGGGTACTGACCACTTTGACCCCCTAAGCGTTTTACGGAATTTGGAAACACTTGGCTGTGAAAATGAAAAGTTTCATTTCTTCCAATAAAATGTTGCTTTAGCCCCAAATTTTTCATTTTCACAAGGGCTAACAGGATAAAAGCACCCCATAATTTGTTCCCCATTTTCTCCTGAATACAGCAGCACCCCATACGCTGCTGTGGGGGCACATGGCAGGACTTTTTTGAGTTATTGTCTTATGTGGGGGCACATTTTTTGCGGGATGAGGTGACGTTTTCATTGGTACCATTTTGGGGTACATAAGTCTTTTTGATCGCTTGGTATTACACTTTTTGTGAGTCAAGGTAAAAAAAATAGCTGTTTGGGCATAGTTTATTTTAAATTTTTTTTTACAGCATTCACCTGAGAGGGCAAATCATGTGATATTTTTATAGAGCAGGTTGTTACGGACTCGGCGATCCCCAATATGTCTACCATTTTAATTCTTTAAAATTTTACACATTAGCTGCATTTTTGAACAGAATTAAATCTCGTTTTTGTGCTGCCATTTTCAGAGAGCCATATTTTTTTTTATTTTTTGAGCGATTGTCTTAGGTAGACTAAGGCAATTTCTGCGGGATGAGATGAAGTTTTGATTGGTACCTTTTTGGGGTACATATGCTTTTTTGATCGCGTGGTATTACACTTTTTGCGAGGCAAGAGGGAAAAAATGGCTCTTTTGGCCTAGTTTTTTTTTTATTTTTTTTTTACAGCATTCACCTGGGGGGCTATCTCATGTAAGATTTATAGAGCAGGTTGTTACGGACGCGGCGATACCCAATATGTCTACCATTTTTATTTTTGAACAGAATAAAATCTATTTTTTGTGTTGCCATTTTCATAGAGCCATATTTTTTTTATTTTTCTGGCGACTGTCTTAGGTAGGGTCTCATTTTTTGCGGGACAAGATGACGGTTTGATTGGTACCATTTTGGGGTACATACGCTTTTTGATCGCCTGCTATTACACTTTTTGTACGCGAAGACCAAAAAATGTCTGTTTTGGCACTTTTTTTTTTTTTTACTGCGTTCACCTGGCGGGTAAATCATGTGATATATTTTTATAGAGCTGGTCAATACGGATGCGGCGATACCTAATATGTCTATTTTTTTTCCCTATTTTTTACAATTTTTTTCCCTTTATTTTGTGAAAAGGACCCTTTTTTAACTTGAAACTTTTTTTGTAAAACTTTATTTTTTTCACTTTTTTCACTTTCTTTTGTTACACTTTTTTAACTTTTGGGGTCTGATCCCCTTTACAATGCATTACAATACTTCTGTATTGTAATGCATTGGCTGTAAGAGTATTACTCAATGTAATACACTTACAGCCTTCTGCCTGTGAGATCCAGGGGCCTGGATCTCACAGGCTCCCGTAGATGGCAGCCGGATGCCTAAGGAAGGCATCCGGCTGCCATCTAAGCCATCGGGTACCTGTGACAGCAGTGGGGGGACCCGATGGACACACCTTCCCACTGCCCGCATCGCATGTGCCGCGGTCAGCACTGAAGGGTTAATGCAAGGGTGAAGCGCTTAAGGCGCTAAACGGTTAATGCATCAGCATCTGTGTTTTCACCCACCCGATCAGCTCGCCGTGGTACTACGGCGCTGGTCGGGAAGTCACTTCCTGCAGCGCTGTACATGTATGGCACTGGTCGGGAAGGGGTTAAATAAAAAAGGTACATGCTGTTAAAATAATTGTTTTGTCTCATATTTATTGTCCTTTTGGGAATGCCCCCTTCCCCTTAGGGTCAGAAATCAGAGGTAATTTCCTGTTTCTAATATATTTGTAACTGTCAATTTTGATGACGTTATTGGCCTGATAAAGATGTGATGTTCAGATATCAGCAGCACCAATACATTCTTTTAGCAGTATCAGCAGCACCTCATCTATGCTAAAACATAGGGGGACATTTATTAAGACCGGCGTTTTCCAACAGGTCCCTCTGTGATGCTGGAAGAAGCGCCAAAGTTATGTAGAGGAGTAGGCCTCTACATAAGTTTGGCACATCATCCAGTAGGCCGTGTGACAAGCATAGCTCTAAACCAGTCCTCATGCTGGCTTAGATTTAAGCAATTTTCAATGTTAAAAAAACGGCATGGAAAATGATAAATGATCTAGGCCTTATGGCCCGCCTGCTTTCCTACCCATGCCTCCCCACCTTTTCTTGCCACTTTGGAAGAGTGTCATGAGTGGGGAAAAGCAACACATTTTACAGCATAAATTTGCAACAAAATATGCAACCTATTTAGACCAGTACAGTGGCATAAATAGATTAGTAAAAACCCCCAAAGAATTTGTTCATTTTCCCCATATGTCCCATATGTGTACAGCTCAGATTGACATACTTATTAGAGATGAGCGAGCATGCTCGTCCGAGCTTGGTGCTCGTTCAAGAATTAGGGTACTCGTAAGTGCTTGATGCTCGGACGAGTATCTCACCATGCTCGAGGAAATGGCATCTCCCGCATTTTGAATTTTTGGCGCCTATAAACTCAGCCAATCACAAGCCAGGAGACTCTGCGGTACACCCAGCATCACGTGGAGCACTTACATGTCGATAGCAGGGGTTGGCTGGCCTGATCAGGTGACCCTGGAATATACTAGTGACTGCCCGCGGTGCTCGGCTCAGATGCTGTCTGGATGTCGTTAGGGACAGATCTGCTGCGTTTCAGGGAGAGTGTTAGGGACTGGATTTAGTTCTCTGTTAGGCAGGAGTGATCTCAAAAGAACACTTTTTTTTGTCTCCTGGCTGGGCTGGCTGGCACTAGTAGTGCAGCTATCGCCATATATAACAATTTTTTTTTTAATTGTTTTATCTCAGTGATACAAATCCATTTCATACAGCTGTGTGGAACCATTATGTGTGTCACAGTTCAGCTGTCCATTCACTACAAACCACAATCAGTATTTTCTGTCCAGGTGACCTATACTGTATGTCACATAATTAAAACAGCTACATTAGAAAAATCTGAGTGCAACATTTTTCTTGGTTGCAGTCAAAATAGCCACAGTCAGCAGGGGCTGAGTTTGCTCTCTGATATTTTCTGCACGTCACGTTAAAAAAAAATAAAAAACTGTGTGTGTCACAGTTCAGCTGTCCATTCACCACAAACCACAATCCGTATTTTCTGTCCAGGTGACCCATTCTGTACGTCACGTAATTAAAAAAGGTCTTTTGCTCTCACTGATACAACTACATTAGAAAAATCTGTGCGACATTTGTCTGGGTTGCACTTAAGCAGACCAAGTCTGCCTAATCTAATAGTTTCAGTGTAATTGCTCCATA
>ONZH01017954.1:0-32806 GCA_900303285.1 Rhinella marina
CTTAAATACATGATCTGGCTGATGGACCGTCAGGATTACGATGGTACACACTGCCACCCGAACCAGCAGAAGAAAGAGATAGTGCAGCAGGTGATCCGAGGTTGTGTCCAACTATTACAAATTCTACCAGTAGAAGCTGCGGCTACATGTCCTTTGGCACTGCTGGCCTGTGCCACCTTCTCCTTCTTTTTTTGGGGGCTCGAGTTCTGGCTGGAAGTGGAACCCTTTTGCTTTTCTGTGCCAAACATTTTCACTTGACTGTGGCCCTGCAGGTCTTTGTCTCTCTCCCTGTCTTTCTCCCTGTCTCTCTCCCTGCCTGATTAATATTACTAGCCCTGCACTTGCCCTGCACTGGCCCTGCACTTGCCCTGCACTGGCCCTGATATGTATACATATATGTGTGTATATATGTATTATGGATGCCCAGAACAACACCACAATTTACAGAAAACAGTTCTCTGTCTTTCACAACTTCACAGTGCTTCTGCTCGTCTCAGCAGTCGCAGCACAACTGATGTCGCTGGCTTACCAAGCCTATGGGCCAATCAGAGGAAGCCCTTCCCACTAGGTCAGGTGACCGCTTTCTTCCCGGGCTTTTTGCCGCCTATTTTCCGCATGAATAGCGAACTTACAGTAAAAGTTTGCTAATTAACTGAATTCGTACGCAGCAGCGTATAAATTAAAGGGGTATTCTCAACTCACAAATGTAGTTTGTATAGTTAGATATAGCCATACCAATATTATTACTAATAGAATGTATTTATATAAAATGTACCATTTAGATTTGCCTATTTGTATATCCATTGTCCCACACACATCAGTCAGGCCATTGCCCCTAGTTATGGCCACCGCGGCAGTGTAGTAGTGGTGACCGGCTTGCTCTTGTTCAAACCCGCTCTGAGGTAACTGCTGTATTGTGAGCGCACATTACATGAGCATGCGGAGACACATCTTTGGTTGTAGCATTTTTGTTTGCGCTTCCAAAACGCAGAGAAATGGATCCTGTTCCAAGATCAATTCATTTCTATGGAGCAGGATCCATTTATAAAGTCTGCGTTTTGGACGGATCCTGACCATTGCATTTTGGTTGGGTAGCGTCCAAAACGCAGATGTGAAAATAGCCTAAGACGTGTCTCCGCATGCTCATGCTTTGTGCGTTCACAAAACAGCAGTTACCTCAGAGCGGGTTTGAAAAGAAGCAAGCCGGCCACCACTACTACATGGCTGCGGTGGCCTTAACTAGGGGCAAAGGCCTGACTGATGTGTGTGGGACAATGGATATACAAATAGGCAAATTTTCTAAATGGTACATTTTATATAAATAAAATGTATTAGTAATAATATTGGTATGGCTATATCTAACTATACAAACTACATTTGTGAGATGGGAATATCCCTTTAACTTATACGTAGCATTAGCGTACAATTCATCGGATAAGTACTTATGTAGAGTATGCGTACAAAGGTTTAACAACATTTAAGATTCGAATGGAGCAAAACTGAAAAAATCCGGATTCGCTTCGGAGTACAAAATTTGTAAGATTCGATACGAATCTATGAAGCGGCAAATAGATTCACTCATCTCTATCTAGAACACAGAGCTGCATGTTCCAATGTGATCTCTTTGTGCATTTCTCTAAATATATAGTTTGTACAGTGACTTGAAAAAGTATTCATGCCACTTTTTTGCATTGTTTCACTTTAAACCCACAAACGTTTGTTAGACAACATTAGTGATCAAACAGCATCAGGAAAACCAAGGAACACACTATGGAAGTCAAGGAAAAAGTTGTGGAGAAGTGTAAAGCAGGATTAGGTTATAAAAAAAATACCAAGATCTGAACATCTCATTGAACACTGTTCAATCTGTAACACCTCGGAGTGGTGTTACTATTCTTTCACTTCGCTACTGTCTTTTATTATACTGTCTTTTTATCTTTTATAACACCAGTGTCATTCTTGTATTGATTTCCAGGTCCATTGCATGTGTATTATTGTTATGCAACTGTTATGTGTCTAGTTCACCAGCAGGTGGCTGAGTATATGGCAGAGCTATCCTTACACCGAATGGAACTCACAATTCCACTCCCCCCCCCCCACCTTTGGGCAGAAGTTGTCCAGTTTGCTTCCTACCAGAAGGGAGGGCTTGCAGTTCTAGATTATTCCAGTTTAGACTCGATAGTGGAGCTGAGAAGACATGAAAGATATTGCAGCAAGAGGAAATTGTTCTTTGGCTGGAGCAAGAGCCACCAAAGGGAAGTAGCTTGTAGAGCACCAAGACTCCATGCTAATATACTTTACTGAGTGTCAGTAAGGAGCAGAGTTATTAAGCAAGCCTGTCAACCCAGAAGAGAAAGGGAGAAAGCACAGTTACCAAGTTTGTCTGCCAGTTTATGTAAAAGCCTGCTGGAACCAAGAGAAAACCTGAATGTAACAAAAGCCTGGGACACGATAGGGCCTTGGGGGCTGCACATTGGAAATCCATTATCTGGAACCTACCAAGACATGGCTGTCTTCCTAAACTGACAGCTCAGGCAAGAGGGGCACTAATTAGAGAAGTAGCCAAGAGAACCATGATCACTCTGGAGGAGCTGCAGAGATCCACAGCTCAGGTGGGAGAATCTGTTCACAGTACAACTATTAGTCATGTACTTCACAAATATGGCCTTTATTGAATAATGGCAAGAATAAAACCATTTTTGAAAGCAAACCAGAAGTCCCATTTGCAGTTTGCCATGAACCATGTAACACAGCAAACATGTGAAAGAAGGAGCTGTAGTCAGATAAGACCAAAGTTTAACTTTTTGGCCTGATTGCAAAATGCTATGTGTGGCAGAAAACTAACACTGAACATCACTCTGACCCCACCATCCTCACCGTAAAACATGGTAGTCCGACAGAGAGTACATGGAGCAACATTGTGCATATTCAACTAAGTTTAAACGGGGGATACAGGACCACCATTTCCAGTAACCAGGCTATTCAGGATAGGGAATATATTTTGATTCTGTTACAATACATTTAACTCTTTCAGGACCTTGCAATTTTATGATTCTGCTTTTTACTCCCTGCCTTACCAGAGCCATAACTTTTTTATTTTTCTATTGACATAGCTATATTATGAGTTTTTTTGCGGGGGACAGTTGTACTTTTTAATGGTACCATTTACTATTGCATACAATGTAGTGGGAAGCTGGAAAAAATTCAAATGGGGTAAAACAAACGCAATTCTACCAACTTTTTTTTGGGTTTTGTTTTCCCTATGCGGCAAAATTGACCTGTGCCCTTCATTCTCTGGGTCAATATGATTACAACAATATCACATTTATATAGTTTTTCTTGTGTTTTAATACTGATAAAAAAAAAAATCTTTGGAAAAAATGATTTTTTTTTTTCATTGCCATATTCTGACCGCAATAATTGATACCATTTGGATACCCATTGATACCTGTGATTTCAATTTTTGTTCAATTATTTATTTATTTTTATTCTAGGGAAGGTGGGGCGATTTGAACTTTTATGATTTTTTTTTTTAAATATATATTTTTTTTTTTTTTACTTTTTAAAGTCACCCTTGGTGAATATAACAAATAATCATTAGATTGCTACTTGTATTCAGTACTGGATATCTATCCATTACAGAATACAGGATTCAGTACATTCCCATGCACTGCTTCCACCTGCAGGCCTGCTTAGGAATATACTAGTAATTAGCCTTGTACAAGCTTACTTCTATTACTAGTATGGGACACATTCCCCAATCTAGTGCACAGCTTCCACTGTTAGCACTGATTTGACCATGACATCTGAGGGGTTAAATTTCTGCAATTGGTATTACTGCTGATCGTAGACATTAACCCCGGCATGCAACAGTAGAAACCCGGCGGTTATGATACCTGCTGTGCTTAGTAGCGGGCACCGCCTTTAAAGACTGGACGTATGGCAGAGGTCCAGAAGGGGTTAAAGGGTTGTCACACCACAGACTAGTCATTTAATACACTTTGTCCAGCCAAGAAATATAATATTACATGACAACCATTTCTGATTAATGTTGTCCATGCAATACATACAGAGCTCAAGTCCACCAAAGCACGCACTGGTGCTTGTTAGCAATGAGTACAATAGTATTGCTAAAATTTTGTCTTATAATATTATAGATTTATTATGTGCAGTCATAAAGTGTAGCTTTACTATGTATGCTACCCGTGACCATGGTATTAAATTACTCTGGGCAATAAAAGTTGACTTCAATTCATTCTACAATCTCAAATGCATTTTTCTTGTTTATTATTACATTTCATGATTCCTTTTTATTGTCAGATCAGATTTCATATTAGATGCTAGGTAATTAAGTTCTTGAATCTAAATTATGGATCAATTTGCAGGTGATTGAAATAATTGCTTCTCCAGGTAGCAATCATTTGGTGAAACTGCCATAATTAGAGGTCCCCTCTTGGGTTGATTGAAATCTATCCAAAATAATATGCATTAGCTGTGTCTTTTTTAATTTTTAATCAGAATAATGTAATCTGGAAGTCTGTGATACTTTGACACATGGAAAAAAACAATGTATTTTTAGTTCATGGGATTATTCTGAATCATTAGTCAGATGTGAAGTAAAACACAATGGTTCCTAGGAGTAGATATCTTAATTTTGTAATTTGGAATCTATAATCTATAGTTTAATTTTTTATTCGTTTGAAATAGGACTTCTGCAGCAGAAATGTTTTTAAAGCTTATGGTTCATAGACCAAAATAATGATTGTATTTTAAGCATGAAAAAGGGCTCAAAAGCGTTTTAAAATTCTCAGTTCAAGCTAGGATTTATTCACTTTGGAGGTTGAAGGGTTTTGTTACGAAACCTATTCTGCACTTTTCAAACCAGCACCTAGATTTGAATACTTTTGTAATTGCATGTAATTAAAAATGTAGTACAGCCAGTGAGCTATTCAATAAAATGTATCTGTATAGCGCCACCTGCTGTTTGTTCTTTTCCTTATTTTTTTGTCCATCTCACTGAGCTGGTCCAAAGTGCTCAGTTTAAATGTTTAACTGCCACCGGCTATGTGTTCTGTTAGAAGCTGTGGCAATTACAAGGAGAGAGCTGCAGAAGAAAGGACACACTACTAGAGATGAGCGAACGTGCTCGTAACGCAGGCAGCCGCTTCCATCGGGTGAGGAGGACGGAAGCGGCTGCCTGCGCCCATGCGAGCGCAGGGGAGCCGAGCGGTACAGTGCTTGTTACGAGCACGTTCGCTCATCTCTACACACTACCCTGATTTACCAAGATAATCAAGCAAGGCAATTGGAGCAATGAATGGAGATATCCCTGGATCCATGTGAGGTACGGGGCTGGTTCTAGTTTTATTAGAAAGAGATTGTCATGTATTATGTGATGTCTGATTTTCAGATTTTACATCAATCTTGGCATAACCCCTTTAATTAATGCAGTCAATGCTTTCAATGATATCTGCCTCAAAAAGATAATTTTCCATGGATTTTAGAAATGTATAGGTTCTTGGCTGCCGTGAATGAAAACTTCTGAATGTTTCCATGTTGCCAGTAGAGGTAGGTAAAACCACATACTCCTCACGAAATGCTCCTCAGGCTGTAGGCAAGGATTACTGTGGTAAGGTGAGGAGTTCAGGATGGTGGATAGGGTTACATTGTGTATTGTATATTCTGATTGACTGATGTTAATTGGATTGTTATCATAGCTTATAAAATAAAGATATTTATTTAAAAAATTAAAATAAAAATGACTAACCAGTTCTATTCTATCTTGACTATCAACACCTTATGTTTGTGTGAATTTCCTCCTCTGCAACCCTAGTATACAAAAAAATATTAATTTCCAATTAGCATATTGTGAAATTGGCCCTAATATGTGCAATTGATATAAGGATATTAAATAATGAGCCTCATTTGGGACAGAAAAGCATGTGTGAATACAATGTTTGTAAAGCCCTATGGAACTTACATATTAGCCTTTAAGACAAATGAAGGTAGTAATAGAATGATGAGCAGCTATTAAGTTCATGTTCTGTAGATAATTTCTACATGAACAGAAGTGGAAATTAGAAAATTTAGTGTGCAGTTTAAAGGGATTGCCTCATGATTATTTTTATTGTGTTATTGCTAATTTAATATTTACCCTAAATATACAAATATATAAATATACAATATAGAAATTTTGTATTTTTTATTTTCAAAGTTTATAGGTAACTACCGTATTTTTCGCTTTGTAAGACGCACCCGATGATAAGACGCACCCCAGATTTTAGAGTAGGAAAATAAGAAAAAAATATTTTTCATCAGACCTCACATCAGATCCCCCATAAATTTCAGGACATCACATTAGACCCCCATCAGACCTCAGATTAGCCCTTTCAGACCCCCATCAGACCTTAGATCAGCCCACTCAGCCCCCATCAGACCTCAAATCAGCCCACTCAGCCCCCATATTAGCCCACTTAGCCTCCATCAGACCTCAAATCAGCCAACCAGCCCCCATATCAGGCCACTGTGCCCCCATATCAGCCCACTCTGCCCCATCAGACCTCAGATCATCCCACTGTGCCCCCATCAGACCTCAGATCAGCCCACTGCGTCTCCATATCAGCCCACTGTGCCCCTATCGGACCTCAGATCAGCCCACTGTGCCCCCATCAGACCTCAGATCAACCCACTGTGCCCCCATCATACCTCATATCAGCCCACTGTGCCCCCATATCAGCCCACAGTGCCCCTATCAGACCTCAGATCAGCCCACTGTGCCCCAGTCAGACCTCAGATCAGCCCACTGTGCCCCCATACCTCATATCAGCCCACTGTGCCCCCATATCAGCCCACAGTTCCCCTATCAGACCTCAGATCAGCCCACTGTGCCCCCATATCAGCCCACAGTGCCCCATCAGACCTCAAATTAGCCCACTGTGCCCCCATCAGACCTCAGATCAGCCCACTGTGCCGCCATCAGTCCTCAGATCAGCCCACTCTGCCCCATGAGAACAAAATAAAAAAAACTATCTCACCTCTCCTGCGCCGCGGCCGGCGCTCCTCTGTCTTCTCTGGCCACACTGCACTGTCACCTGACTGCGTGCAGCGTCAGGTCATAGTGCGCGCACTACGTCCTGACGCTGTACGAGGTCAGGACAGTGCAGCGCCAGGATGAGAAGACAGAGGAGCGCTGGACCCGGAGCGGAGCTGCAGCGCAGGAGGGTGAGTATGTTTCCCCACTCCCGGCACCTATTACATACTATTGAGCGCTTCCATAATGGAAGCGTTCACTAGTATTCGCCTTATAAGACGCACAGCCATTTTCCCCCTACTTTTGGGGGGAAAAAAGTGTGTTTTACAAAGCTAAAAATACGGTATTTCAAATTTTAAAATCTTACCAGCATTACTGAGCTCAAATCCTTACTTCCTCATGTGTATGGATAGTATGGTGCGTCTGTGCTTTATGACAATGGTGAAAACTGTAATGGGGGTGTGTTAAAGGGGTATTCTGGTTTCACTATATTTATGATATCCTCAGGACAGATCATCAATAGTGAGCGAATGAAAGTGAAACAAATTGAATTTTAAAAGAATTTCAGGGAAAATTTGATTCACCACAAATCTGAATTTCCTTTATATATATATATATATATATATATATATATATATATATATATCTATGTATATATATATATATATATATATATATATATATATATATACAGTGCCCAAAATTATATTGTCATTCAATGACTATCCTATAAAATACTCCCATGTAGTATCCAAATAGTACTACTATAACACTGCCATATATTTCCAACACATTACTGTGTAACTCAGTGTCCAAACAATACCACCATACAATGCTTTAACAATAAAATGGTTGATGATTGTTAGGGAATTCACTATAATGGAATCCAATTGGAATCCAACAGGTTTCTGGCATAAGTGCCAGCTTTCTGCAGGATAAATACTGCTGCATACAGTGGTATTTTTTCAGCAGGAAGCTGGCGTTCTAGCCTGAAATCCAAAAGATCCCATTATAGTGAACAGGGATCCAACGGGCCCTGGCGTTATTCTGCTTTAATCTGGAGCATCTGCTTTAAAGCCATGTGACTTTAGCAAGTTACATGACCCTATGATGTCAGAAAGTCCTTAAGGTGCAAGGGAACTGCCCAGTCACCATTGCCATCCTTCAACAGACCCTGTCTGTCAATATTGACCATCATTTGGCCCCAGCCCTCGCCACTTCATTAGTCTGGCTGGCCTGGGGCTTAAGTGCTAGCTTACAGTATATGCATTGTTGTCAGTGTGTGGTATCGGGGACCAGAATTGGCATTGTACTTTCAGGCTGGGCCTTGGTCAGAGTGCTGAATGTGGCAACACCACATTCAGTTGGTCAGACGTTCTCCTGTCTATCAGACCCCAGTGTCGCCCTACTAACAGTATTCAGTAATAAAACGAGTGGCACCTGAGTGATGTGAGTCAGAAACCTCTCTCTTTATAAGTGAATACAAGAAGGGTGGGACCTGATAGACCACAAGTATTTCCCTGATGGGGGCCCTCTTCCTGACTATTGGACAATAAAGCAGAAAATTCTTTTGATCCATTTAGGAGTTGCTCCAGGAGGTCTACTCTTCATGGGAGCTCCGTAGGAAGTAATGACTCTGGACAATTGCCCAATTTATCACCCCATAATACCAGCCCTGTGGGTATGATATGTTAACGAGGCTTCATGTTACATTAAATGGTATTGATGATCCAATAAAGCAGAACTGATACCTGGCATCATTTTGAAGGATGAATTATTTAGTAAGCACTATTTTGCCCAAAATTTAAATCTGGTGTAGAGGGTCAGTTGGTTTCCTGTGACATTGGGTGTAGTCTGTGTACTCACGTTAGAGGTTTAATTTATAACATTACAGATTCATTTGTTATATAGTTTTGTATTTTTGCAGTTTTCCTGCTGCTTCAGGATACAAAACAATATTTTCTCACTGTAAACCATTTTTCCTCCTGCAATATGTGCTAAAATGATAGTCTTGTTACACAGAGTTTTTTTCCCTCCTTAGAGGGCATTTTGATGTTTAGATTGGAAAAACAATGATTTCATCATCCACCACAATTTGTTCTGAGTCATTTTCAAGCAGAGAAGCAGTTTCACATGAACACTTATACTCTGGTGTCTCCTTTATGATGTCTCTAGCATTGTTTCTAGCAGCAAGTCCTACAAACAAAATACACAGCTTGACAAAATACAATCCATAATACTTTTCTCAGACATACTGTAAAATAATTGCAAATATATTAAATAGAAAAACATTACAATCAATGAATACAAGTGAAAACCATTCCACAATATAAGGACAATATTATTTGTAAAACAGTCCCTACCACAGATTGTCTGATTTGTCATACATATATATATATATATATTAATTAGAGCAAAAAAACCTTGAAAAAGTATATCAAAGGGATTATTTCTCAAAAAATATTAATATGCTATGAATAGGTATTTTCAAATTAAGTATTATTGCAATATCCATGCAATAAAAATATTGTTAGGTTTTTATGTGGATGACATTTTCCTCTCTTGTAGCACCAACTACTGTTTATCCTTCTGGTCCACTTCTCCTGCTTTCAGAGGTGGACTGCCATGCTTACTAGTGTCCTTGGTCTACTCTCTTCCTCTCAGTGCCGTTGTAGCAGGGGCGTTGCTAGGGTCTCAAAAGATCCGGGGCTCAAGCCCCAGTGCATATGGCTTAATGCATACGTCGACCGACCGCCCCCACCTTCCGCAGCAGTACATACCTCTGACATCCAGGGCCTCCAGGTGACGTCTCCTCTGATGAAGATCTTCTCTGTTATCATCTTCTCCATTTGGTCCGGACAACTTCTCTCAGCCGCCTCTTCTCGGCAGAGTGTGACAACGGACATCTTAGCTTCCTCACATTTCTATCATCCCCCAACCTGGAGTCCCCACAGTGTTATCCTGCTGCTCGCTGTGCCCCCCAAAACCTCCAAATACTATCCTGAAGAAAAAGCAGTGCTCCTGGTCATGGTCATAGTATTTCCCTTCTACACTGACCCCAGTACTGATAATGCTCCCCAAGAGTGTCCCCATTAGTAGAAGAACCCTCCAGTATTAATAATGCCCTCACATAGCCCACAGTAGAAATAAGACCCCCCTATTGTTCCCCCAGTGGTAATAAAGCGCTCTACAGCGCCCTTAGTAGTAATAAGCCCCCCATAGTGCTCTTAGTAGAAATAAGGAGGATCTATAAGTCCCTCCTATAGAGACCCCAGTAGTAATAAGAACGCCTATAATGTACCCTGGATTTAAAATTCCCCCCACAGTGCCCCCAGTATTTATACTGCCCCTACTGTTATAATGCTCACCCTGAAGTGCCCTCAGTATGTATACTGCCCCTACTGTTATAATGCTCACCCTGTAGTGCCACCAGTATTTATATTTATATCAGCCACTCCTCTTATAATGCTCCAGTACTGATATAACCTCCAGAGACATTACAACATATGTGACATATCAGCCACTTCTCTTATAACACTCCAGTACTGATATAACCTCCAGAGACATTACAACATATGTGACATATCAGCCACTCCTCTTATAACGCTCCAGTACTGATATAACCTCCAGAGACATTACATCATATGTGACTGATATCAGCCGCTCCTCTTACAACACTCCAGAACTGATATAACCTCCAGAGACATTACATCATATGTGACTGATATCAGCCGCTCCTCTTATAACGCTCCAGTACTGATATAACCTCCAGAGACATTACATCATATGTGACTGATATCAGCCACTCCTCTTACAACACTCCAGAACTGATATAACTTCCAGAGACATTACACCATATGTGACATATCAGCCACTCCTCTTATAATGCCCCAGCACTGATATAACCTCCAGAGACATTACATCATATGTGACTGATATCAGCCACTCCTCTTATAACGCTCCAGTTCTGATATAACCTCCAGAAACATTACCTCATATGTGACTGATATCCGTCGCTCCTCTTATAACGCTCCAGTACTGATATAACCTCCAGAGACATTACATCATATGTGACTGATATCAGCCACTCCTCTTATAACGCTCCAGTGCTGATATAACCTCCAGAGATATTACATCATATGGGGGGATGAGGGGCTGGGAAATTTTGGAATAATTCATAAGATGAAACCTGCAGTCCTATGTAATACCACAGAGGAACTGTCTGAGTACAAATAACGTAATAGATGTTATCTGCAGCCCTATGTAACATCGCAGATAACAGTGCTAAATCTCACAGTACAGATAATGTAGTAGATGTTACCTGCAGTCCTATGAAACACCACAGATAACACAGTGATCACTCTTTGAGTACAGACAGTGATGCTCAACCTGTGGCCCTACAGCTGTTGTAAAACTACAACTCCCACCATGCCCTTCTGTAGGCTGATAGCTGCAGGCTGGCTGGGAATTATGGTAGTTGTAGTTTTGCAACAGCTGGAGGGCCGCAGGTTGAGCATGCCTGAGTACAGATAATGTAGTAGATGTTACCTGCAGTCCTATGCAACACGACAGATAACACAATGATCACTCTCTGAGTACAGATAATGTAGTAGATGTCACCTGCAGTCCTATGTAACACCACAGATAACACAGTGATATCTCTCTGAGTACAGATAATGTAGTAGATGTCACCTGCAGTCCTATGTAACACCACAGATAACACAGTGATATCTCTCTGAGTACAGATAATGTAGTAGATGTCACCTGCAGTCCTATGTAACACCACAGATAACACAGTGATAACTCTCTGAGTACAGATAATGTAGTAGATGTCACCTGCAGTCCTATGTAACACCACAGATAACACAGTGATCACCCTCTGAGTACAGATAATGTAGTAGATGTCACCTGCAGTCCTATGTAACACCACAGATAACACAGTGATCACTCTTTGAGTACAGATAATGTAGTAGATGTCACCTGCAGTCCTATGTAACACCACAAATAACACAGTGATCACCCTCTGAGTACAGATAATGTAGTAGATGTCACCTGCAGTCCTATGTAACACCACAGATAACACAGTGATAACTCTCTAAGTACAGATTATGTAGTAGATGTCACCTGCAGTCCTATGTAACACCACAGATAACACAGTGATCACCCTCTGAGTACAGATAATGTAGTAGATGTCACCTGCAGTCCTATGTAACACCACAGATAACACAGTGATAACTCTCTAAGTACAGATAATGTAGTAGATGTCACCTGCAGTCCTATGTAACACCACAGATAACACAGCGATAACTCTCTGAGTACAGATAATGTAGTAGATGTCACCTGCAGTCCTATGTAACACCACAGATAACACAGTGATCACTCTTTGAGTACAGATAATGTAGTAGATGTCACCTGCAGTCCTATGTAACACCACAGATAACACAGTGATAACTCTCTGAGTACAGATAATGTAGTAGATGTCACCTGCAGTCCTATGTAACACCACAGATAACACAGTGATAACTCTCTGAGTACAGATAATGTAGTAGATGTCACCTGCAGTCCTATGTAACACCACAGATAACACAGTGATAACTCTCTGAGTACAGATAATGTAGTAGATGTCACCTGCAGTCCTATGTAACACCACAGATAACACAGTGATAACTCTCTGAGTACAGATAATGTAGTAGATGTCACCTGCAGTCTTATGTAACACCACAGATAACACAGTGATAACTCTCTAAGTACAGATAATGTAGTAGATGTCACCTGCACTGCTATGTAACACCACAGATAACACAGTGATCACTCTTTGAGTACAGATAATGTAGTAGATTGGTGTGAAGCCCCGGAATTCAGAACACACAGTGTGGGCCAAATTCTATATCCACCTCTCTTCCCCCCCCAAAAAAAAACAGAATACAGAGCACATACCTCATCCATCCAGTGACGTCTCCTGTGATCTACTCTATCCTTAGCGTCTTCATTCGGAGATGGGACCGCCATGATACCTTCTTTCAGCCGCGTCTCGTCTGTGCATGTTTCACAGAAAAATGTTTAGATTCCTCACTTCATCCTCAGATAACAGACGTCCCCGCCCCCTTAGTGCCCATAAGTATATTGCCCTCTGTATAATTATAATATATAATCCCCTCTGTATTATAGCAATAATTATGCCCCCCTTCAGCCCCTCCAACATACAGTCCCATGTAAGATACATCACTCCCCGGCCTTCAGCTCCTCCAGCATAAAGGCTACTTTCACACCTGCGTCAGCAGGATCCGTTTGTGAGATCCGTCCCAGGGTCTCACAAACGGTCCTGAACTGATCAGTTTTCCCCTAATGGATTCTGAATGGATAAGGATCCGTTCAGAATGCATCAGTTTGCCTCCGTTCTGTCTCCATTCCGCTCTGCAGGCAGCGTTTTGGTGTCCGCTTGACTGAGCCGAATGGAGACGGATCCGTCTTGACTCCAGTGCAAGTCAATGGGAGCGGATCCGTTTACTCATGCACAATAGTAAACTGATCCGTTCCCTATGTAACTTTGAATGGAGATCAGAACGGATCTGTTTTGCCTATGTAAAAGATAGGCGAAATGGATCAGTTCTGAACGGATGCAGACGAATGCATTATTGGAACGGATCCGTTTGTAAGCGTCTGTACAGATCTGACAAACGGATCCGTTCAATGCTGGTGTGAAAGTAGCCTAAGATACATCACTCTCTTGCCTTCAGCCCCTCCACCACACAGTCCCATGTAAAAGGCATCACTCCCCCTGCCTTCAGCCCCTCCAGCATACAGTCCCATGTAAAATGCATCACTCCCCCTGCCTTCAGCCCTTCTTGCAAACAGTCCCATGTAAAATATCACCTCACCTCCCTTTAGCCCCCTCCAGCATACAGTCCCATGTAAATATCACCCCCCGACCCCTCTAACATGCAGTCTCCAGTAAAAGCATTATTCCTCCTCCCGTCAGCAAAACGCCCCCAAGTAAAAATAACATAATTCTTCTCCATATACTGACCTGCAGCTTCAGCTCCTCTCTCCAACATCCTTTTTGCACAACCTGCAGAAAATCTCGAGGCTCCGCCCCCTGGATGACGAGACTCCGCCCCCTGTCCTGACATCACACCTACCAGGAGCAACTACATTCTAGCCACTACGATCGTTCTACTGCCTCATAGGCTTCAGGCCACTACCCTGAAGCCTATGAGGAAGAACAGAGGGGACGGGAGCCATAGGCTCCCTTGGCCCTCATGCACATGCTTGCTGCCTGGCGCCCCCTGCAAGTTTGCTCCCGGGGCAACGGCCCCCATGGCCCCCCCACGCTACGCCACTGACAGGCAGTACATTCGGGGCCTGGGACATAACATCCGGGGCCCAGGCCCCGAATGTTTTAGCCTAACGACGCCCCTGCGTTGTAGTGAAGCATCCGAGACACCTTTCAGTTATTCTTCCCTACTAGAGATGTGCGAACCAGGTTGTAACGAACAGGATTTTTCCAAACTTTATAGACAAAAAAGAAAACTCATGCCAGCTTCTACCATAATAGGAAATCTCTTTGCACAGGACTACGTTCCAGTTGCGTGTGAAATTCAGTAAAAAGTTCATTTCTAGCTGTATTGTGAGTACATATTTAAAATATTCCAGGGCATATCGCTTGGCTATCATCTGTCAACTTTTTAAAATTGTTACGCAGTCTTACACAGAGCCATACACGCAGGTGCTTGGTATCGCACTTAGCCTCATTCCCTTCAATGGGGCTGAGCAACACCTAGGCCATGTAACCAATGAACGTGATGTCACATTGCCTAGGAAAAGCTGAGAGAAGGCTGTGGTCTTACTGCGAGAGCCACTGTTTTCTCAAAACAGCTGATCAGCGGGGGCACCGAGTGTGGGACCTCCACCTTTCAGATATTGATGACCTATCCAGAGGATAGTGATCAGTATGAAAATCCCAGAAAACCCCTTTAAGTTAAAGAAACTAGATTTGCAAACCGTTCCATACTTTTTGTAACTGCGTACATTTAGGCCCTAAAATGTCAGGAATACAGAAGGGTTCCAAAAGAAAGACTCAGAGCCAGAATGCAGCACCAGCTATATGGCCAGAAGTAGTAGTAGCAGTAGTAGGCTGCAGTTGTCCCTTCTGGCTTCTGAAAGGTGCAACACTAGGATGAGATTGTGGATTGGATGGCTCACTCCAATGTTCTGTCACAGCTTGATGCCATGAAGGTGACTTCTGAGTCTGACATTGTGCAGTGGAGCCAACGATCACAGTGTTTCTCCTGGTCCTTCTCCTTGCAAACCAGAGAAAGCTTTCAGTAGAGTCCTCTCTGTCTTCACTGTGGGCTGCATTCCTTTTTTCTAAGAAGTAGCAAAAAAAAACCAAACCATACCCTATAGCATACAGTCAAGAGTCTCCCTGACTTAGCTGTGTTGATGGTGGTGGTAAAAGTGGCACCTGTAGCCACGACATTGGCAGTGGAGGCAGCGACAGTAGCAGTCAGGACAAATGCAGAACAGAGGAGGGGGCAATGGAGCCCACCATAATATCTCACAGTCTGATAAAAGTGGCAGGGAGGGTGAGGACTCCAATGTCAATTGTGTGCTATACAGGACCTGGGAGCTGGATCAGGGTGCTGAGGGAGAGGCAATATCAGTGGAGTAGTGGCAGTGGCAACAGTAAAGTGCAGAGGCAATGTACCTCCCCAAAAAACAGCCAGGACCATGTTTTCTTTGGGATCTGGTGATGCCACTGACACAGTTAGTGAGTTAGGCCTAAAACGTGCCATAGCTAAGCCGAGCTCAGCTTCCTTTAGCCCTGTGCGAGCAACTCCCGTATAGCATTTTTTCTCCACAAGGAGACACAGAACCACAGCTGTGTGCAAGCTCTACAGGATTAAAATAAGCTGTGGAGATGCCAACACAATCATAGGTACCAGAGGTCTATTGCAGAACATGAGGCTGGATCATCGGATCCTTAGAGAAAATACAACTGGCTAGCATACCCAATCAGAACAAGTCTGTAGCATGTAACTAGGAGCCGTACCACACGGCGAGGCAGCAGCCCAGCAACATGGCCAGGACAGGTCCTTTTGACCTCCTATACCCACAATTTTATCAGGATGGCTCCCACAGCAGGCAATTACCCGCCTCCTTCATGGAAACTCTCTTTCTGCTTTCTTGCCCAGCCTCTAGTGTCACTACTACTATTACTACTGCCACTATAGACAACTGAAACACTGACTTGTATGTTCCATGCTATGCTGCTTCAGCTGTCACAACTATTGCAACACTGCTGTCCACACTGCACTGCTGCTGCTTCAAATGAAAAATAATTTTTATAGCTTTTCTCACAACGTGCCACATTTACTTCTGACAATTAACAGTTGTGTATGTCATATATGCAGGCTTTCTAACCCTGTCAAGGCATAATTTTTGGATGTTTGGTCTCCCAACAAGCCACTTAAAAAAAAAATGATCCTATAACACCGTATGTGTTTAAACACCATCTGCCCTCGGTAACGGACAATTTTTGGAAGCTTTTGAATATAATAAAAATATAACAGTGTATAGAATAAAAAAACATAACAGTGTTATAAGGACAGCACGGTGTCCTTATAACACGCTGCTTGTTAACACTGTCAAACGTGCGTTTACCCACAGCTATGTATGTCATTGTCACTCAGACATCACTTACTATTGCTGTTAGACATCACTTACTATTGCTGTTATTGTATTCAAGAGCTGGAAAAAACAATTCATAAAAAATTAATGAAAAGAGATAGCATGTGTTCTAGGAGACTAGAGGGGGTTAAATATCAATTTTCAAGGCAACTGGAGCCAATTTGGTTTGTTCAGAACCAATTTGGTTCCGAACTGAACATTTTGAAAAATTCTGCAAACCTGAATAGAACTAAATATCAACAGTTTCGCTCATCTCTAATCCCTACTTCTAAGGTCATAGAAATACATAGCCATGTCCTCTTCTAGTCAGTCGAGAAGGAAATTAGAAGGGAAGAGGGCATTGCATACTACAGTTCTGCTTATTATTGGAATAGCTATAGCTGTGGTTATTTTGTATGCAAGGGCAGAAGGAGCTAAGCGCTCTTGGCAATGCATTCCTAGGAGATGCAGGTGCTTGATTGCTACACGTTTTGAGTTGCTGCTCACCAACTGAAAGGGAGGAGTTAAAAAAGTTGAAAATCACACTGATTGGAACTGCATTGATATAGTTAAAATAATGATGCACATTACGCTACCTATTTTTTAAAATTTCTTTAAGAAACTTTGTCAGTAGTACATAAGGCAATATTAACGTTCACGTTTGCCATTGCTTCTGTTGGGGGACTTAAGTGCTCAATACTGTTAGATAACTTTTTTTTCCACTTGTAGGCTGCATGCTTTATTCATTTAAATGGGTATCCAATTGCTGAGACCCCCACTAATAATGAGAGTGGCTGTATAGTTCCCTGCGGGAAAACCTAAAATGAAAGAAGTGGCAGGTTGGTTCTCACACTGCAGCTCCATTTATCTCTATGGGACTACCAGAAATAGCTGAGCACTGTACTTTGCTATCTCCAGCAGTCAAGTAGAGATTAATGGAGCAGCATTTATGTTAGTGGTCCCATAGGGTACAGGACAATGTTCACCTGATTGTGGGGTCTCAGCACTTTGGACCCCCACACAAGCAAATAGTTATCCCCATCCTGTGTTTCTTTTTTTAAATAACTTTATATAACAGGAATCCCCTTTAAAATATAAGGCAAAATAGGAGGAGATTTGAATTACTGCAGGCTGCAGTCCTTTACTTCCCCCCTGCTGAGAGAAAGTGATAGGTAAAATACCTAATATTCTAGGCATGAAAGGAATTGCACCCTACCTGTGTGTTTGCTTAAAGAATTAGCTTAGGCTACTTTCACACTAGCGGCAGTCCGGATCCGGCAGGTGAAGAGTGCCGCTGGATCCGGACTGCCGCAGGGACCGTGTTATAATAATAATAATAAGTGCTCCTTTATTCACCAAACTGCAGTAGCAATGTTTAGAATCACATGGATTCTTTCTAAAAGAAGAAAGAATCTATGGGATTCAAAGCATTGCCGCTGCTGTTTGGTGAATAAATGAGAACTTGTTACTATATGGAAGAGGTTCTGCGATTTTTCCTTATATTCTATGTGAAAATGGACTTGGAGGCTGTGAACTGCGGCCATGAGATAAGTAATGGACTTTTATTTAGTGATTTAGACTTTTCTCTGGAGCTGTGCAGTAAGTTTGGATATGTGAACAAAATGAAGGCACCATTTACAGTCTGCCCTTTGTTTTTTGTTAGGGAAGAGAAATGAGGGACTGTCATAATAGTTGATAGCACATTGTAACAGCCTCTACACAGGCAACATATTCTTCTAATGTTATAAGGGAAGGTTGGAAAGAGGCGTTAACTAACATTTTTCCCATTTCAGCTTTGTATTCAGCTTTGTATTTGTACTGTCCCTACTTACTTGCCTGATCCCTCCTAAATGACAGCCAATAACTGGTCGACAGTCCCTTCTTAATTAAAGGGGTTGCCCGAGTTATGAAAAAAATATATATAGCACTGTAAATCTGATGGGCAGCAATATATAACTAAGTTAAGCAAGTTTTATGTAAAAAATATAAATTTAAAAAATATATTTCCTCATTTCCCTGGTTCTCTTCTGGCCTTTGTTTAGATGAAAGAACAACAATCTCTGCCCCTCCCCCTGCTCTGCAAAGGGGGTGAATACAAGTGCTGCCCTGAGTGAAATGTCTGCCTTCTAGGATACTCATCAGCATGTTGTATGTGTAGGACTACAAGTCCCAGCTGTACAATGACACAGGATCTTCTCCCTACCTGTTCTTGTTCAATACTCTACAGATCTTCTCTAGTCTGTCAGCTTCTGTGCCCAGAATTTGTCTTCTCACTCCCTTCAGCTACTCAGTAAAACCTTCAGCTCTGAGCCCAGAGTGCTGGCTGAAGGGGTTAAAATTTTATCTGAAAGAATCCAGGAAGAAAGCAGAGGGCAGTGCAGGGGGGCATGGCCAGCACATTGACATCTCGTGTACAGACTCTTATCTGATCTATCAGGCTTGAGCACGAAACATCAGCAGAGCAGGGAGAGAAGCTGACATCATAGGTCATGTGATTCTGAGTGAAATCTGAGAAAGGGGCCAGTGAAGTTAAAGTAAGTGCATTGAAAAAACATTTCATTTGCCTAGTTAGAAGCATACAAAGGACAAAAATAACTTGGACAACCCCTTTAAGTGCTGGGGCCTACATAAGAAGGGAGAGATGGTGACAAAAATAAACTAGCCAAACTGACTAGTAAGAAATCAGAAACAGACAAGCCAGTTCAGTCCAGGAGAAACAAAAACACACCGAACAAAGAGACACAAATCAGTAACCAACCATGAAATCAGAGAACGACAAAGAGAAATAATACCAAGCTAGGGGTCGATATCAGGAAGTCACATTAGGGTCTAAATGGTAAGAGGCAAAGGATCAGAATCCAAAGCAGAAGTCCAGAGCAGATTAGTAAGGCTAGAGGTGATCCTAAAATAAAGCAATCAGTGCTAGCCACAGTTGCCTGTTTAAACTAGGCCGCACTTCTGGTTACTTGAGGTCCTGGCATCACATGACCCCTTGACGTCACTACGTTGGAGATGCCGGCATGACTACTGATTGGCTCTCTTGCTTTCTAAGGCCAGCCTTGTTGCCCCAGTAAACGGACACCGGTGATGTTGCCTGTGAGATAGCATGGCCACCATCCCTGCTATAACAGGCCGGCTCTCCTGCTGGTGGGGGCCGGCTTTATTGCTCTAGTAAACATATGCCGGTGCCGTTTCCCATGAACGAGATTGCCTGCTGTTATAACATTATCAGACAGTTTTGTCATTGGCTTCACTTGGTAATGGACCTAAAAAAGATTAGAACTCTCCACAGGGTAGGGGATAGGTATCAGATCAGAGGGGGGTTGATTGTGGGGACCAATACTGTCTCCAAGAATGGAAGTTCAAATTCCCTCAAATGAATGGAGCATTGGTTGAACATTTGTGCCGATGTAGCATTAATTCTTTATGGGGCTGCCAGAAATGGTGCTGTATTCAGGTATTTCCAGCAGTTCCATAGAGAATGAATGGAGCGGCAGTGCTTATGCTCGACTTCCATTCCATTAATTTTGGGGAATTGGGATCCCCATTCTTGGGATTGGTGGTGGTCCCAGCAGTTGGATCAATTAGAGGCTTATTGCCTATCCTGGGAAGATACATTTTAATCTTGGTGCAAGTCCTTTAAAAAACACTATTACTGGACCTGATAGATGGACGTTTTGGAAATGATAAATTTCTTTGGACTACATATACATTGGTGTAAATGTTTAAAAGTGTTTTTTTTTTTACAGATAACTCAGAATGGGTTAACATAATACAAATCAAACAAATCAATGCTTACCTCACTGATCTCCTGCTGCTCCTGTTCCAATACTTACTGGTTTCTACTGGTGTCTACTAGAGATGAGCGAATCATGCAAAATTTTATTTGCCGAACATTCGCCGAACTTTTCCTAAGATTCGTATATTCGACGAATAGATTCGTTGAATTTGCGTACAAAATATACGTAATTATATGGCTTTTAGCAAACATTCGCGCACTAATAACGAACGTTCAGGTAAAAAAGGTACGCAACCCCTTTGAACACGTATGCATGAGCGTACAAATTGTGTATGGAAATGAGTGGCTTTGCTGGAGAGGACTTGTGGAGCAGGAGAAACGCTCTGAGTCTGACCCCTGGCTACATATGGATACTGTATCAGCAGATGACAGCAGATCATCCGGCTGAGACTGAGATGAGCATGCCATCCACTCCACTACCTCATCCACTTTCTCCTTCACTACAATTTTGCGCCTTGGTAGGTTAGCCTGGTGGAACAACGGCCAAGTATTGCGAATACTACTAGTAGATGCTCCAACTACAGGTCCTTTGGCACTTCTGCCCTGTGCCACCATTTTTTAGAGCTCGAGGTCTGGCTGGAACTGGACCCCTTTTGCTTATCCATTCCAGACATTTTTCAATTCACTCTGTGGCCCTGCAGCTGGTCTTTGTCCCTGTATCTCCCTGTCTCTCCCTATCTCTCCCTGTCTCTCTCTCCCTGCCTGATTAATTACTAGCCCTGAACTGTATCCCTGCAGTATCCCTGATATGTGTAATATGGATTCCCAGAGCAATTACACCCCAATTTTCACAAAACAGGTCTCAGAGTCTCAGAACTTCACACACAGTGCTTCTGCTCATCTCAGCAGTCGCAGCAGAAGTGATGCATCACTGGCTTACCAAGCCTGAGCCAATCAGAGCAAGCCCTGCCCACTAAGTCAGGTGACCGCTTTCTTCCCGGGCTTTGGTGCACGATAAACGAACTAAAAGTAAAAGTTCGCTAATGAATTGAATTTGTATGCAACAGCATATAGAGTAACTTATACGTAGCAATAGCATATAATTTATAGGACAACTACGTAGTGAATGCATACAAAGGCGAAGCGAATCACCTAATATTCGGATTCGCTTTGCAGCTAAAAATTTCCAAGATTCAATACGAATCAATGAATGGACAAATCGCTTCGCTCATCTCTAGTGTCTACTTTTTGATTCCATCCTGACACACAGGAAATGCCTTTGCCGCAGCTCTAACCTCTCTCAGGCAGCCTCTGGACCACAGATTCCCAATTTCCCATTGGGATATCACAGTTAGTAGTTCGAGCTCTACGACATGTGTATCATTGACCTGAAATAATTTGAGATGAGAGAATTTGATGAAATTCTTTTCTGGCCTGATTTGCCAAACTTTTAAAAGCACCTTGTATGCTATTCTGGGTTCCTGAGCAATATATATGCGTTGTCTGGATGGTACTCCTTCTCATTACAGAGTACCTAGTATACGTAGTACGCATGCAGAGTATTGTAGGCCAGGCAACACACGTCTGGGTTTCTGGGAATTCGATTCAAATTAGCTTTCCTAAGCCTAACCCATAGCAGCACAAGTAAGATGTACTAATTTTTATATATTTTTTCCCAGAAATCCAGAGGAGAGTTGGCTGGCTTACACTGATAGTCCTCATGAATACTAAGCACCCTCCATAAGGAGAAATATTGCCACAACCAATGCCTCTCAGGCAGGCCAGCATGTTTTGTTTATTCAGGTTTGCTAAATAGAGGTTACTCAGAAAGAGCAGGGTTCTTAGTATGACACATTTTACTTTCTTTTTGTAAAGGAGACTAGTTTGCATGCATGTCTCTTTTTCAGAGAAGCATTAAGTGAGGAAACAGGCACAGCAATAGATATAAGGTCTTATTATGAAACACCACTGACTGAACAGTTTGAGGCTACCACCAGGGGCAAATTTTATTATGAAAAAGCACTGACTAAACACTCTGAGGCTACCACTAGGGGAAAATCTTATTATGTAAAAGCACCAATTGAACATTAAGAGGCTACCACCAAAACTTAGTGGGGAAAAAAGGGGAAATTAATCTATGAAGCATAAAGAGGTATGTATAAATATAGATACTAGAAATGAGTAAATCAGTTCTATCAATTGGGAATTCATAATATGAGCTTTCTTGGCTGGCTTCAATACTTTATTAAACTTTTATAAAATAGCCCTACTGACTTTTAAGTAGAAACTTCTTCAGCAGATTTTAGTAATAAGAGATAACTGCTTTATTACATATTTTAGCAAAACTGAGACCCATTATATATGATTTATTACACCGTATGTTTGTTAAAAGTGTAATGCATCACAAAGATGCCCATAATATGCTGGAAATGTGCATTGCCACATAAACTATGGACAACTAAAAGGCCTGCTTCTGCACAATTCTGGTTGTCAGTTTGCATTGTATACCTTTTAGAACCTATGTCCAATGCACTGCCACACGACCCTGTAAAGCAACCTGCAGAGTAACTACAGGTTCGTATTACAAAAATGTAAACAATTCATATGCCAATGTATGGTGTTTTCATGAGGTATTGTCTATATTCTCCATAATTCTGTTACATGGAGTAACAGTATGTGCCCATGGCAAGCTACCCACTGTCCACCTTTACCTTTGCTCAAATTTGGTTAAGAACTCTGATTCCTCATGAAACAAATTCAATACAATATTGCTACATGCTGGCAAAACCCCTGACAGACTGAAATTCTCCTCACAAGCACTGGGTGAGCGCACATAGACAAATATAGCATAGACACACTCACATGCCAGAATATCGCCAAATGTTTTATTGAAAAGCTGGTCATCTCCTGCAAGACATCTCGGAATGTGTTGAGCCAAAAGGAAAGATAAGGAAAGCCACATCTCTATCTGTATTACGAATCTGTACAAAACAAATCTATAATATGACTGTGTTCATGAAGCCTAAAATGGTGTCAATTCCTTATTATTTACTAGGCAACTAAAGGTAGACACTGACATTCTGACAGCAATTCTGGACAATTATTCAATTATTTCATTAAATTTTCATTGCCATCTTTGTGTGAATACCCTTCTTGTCTGAACTTTAGACCAACCACAGAGTTAATTTCACTAGCTCTACAGTATGCAAACCACATCAGAACCACTGGGTGACCACAAATAGACATATACAACACAAACAACTCCCAAGTGTGTACTGCAAAATGATGCTTTTTCAAAGTCATCTTGTGTCATTGTTAATGGGATAGATTGAGGCAAGAGGAAGGGTAAGGTAAATGTGATCATGCCTACCTGGCCCTAACAATCAAAGTGCAGAGGGATTAGTACTTGCAGAGATAGCTGAGCCTCTAGGTTGCATACATTAACCCCCTAACATTTTCTGGGAACTCAGCTCTGGCTGGGGGAAAACCACTTAAGAGTTGAGCCCAGTTCTGGCAAAAGACGAAAGAGGGGAAAGGCTGCTTTAGCTGCACATATCTCTGGGTTGGCAGCAGCTAGAGATATGGGCCTGGTCTTCTTTGAAAGCTGACATTCCAGGCATTAGCACAATATAAGCAGGAGATATCACTGTTAGGGCTTGTTCACACGTCAGTTATTTGATCAGTTATTTCCAGCAGTTACTGTGAGCCAAAACCAGGAATGGAGGCTCCACAGACATGAGGCATAATGAAAAGATCTGCAACTATTCTGTGTTTTTGACTCGCACCTGCTTTTCGCTCACAATAACTGATGGAAATAACTGATCAAAAAGCTGAAATGTGAACAAGTCCTTAGAAATCAAGCATGAATAAACAAGGTAAAACCTGCTTTTACATTCAATTTCCCAATTTCTAATAGGGATATCTTTCCATGTAGTGAAAATAATGCTGTGAGTCTGGTATTTAAGAAATCTTGGAATATCATATTTCAAACAATGCAGTACATACCTATCCCGGGGTATGAGTGTCTAAAGCAGCCTCCCCCTCCTTTAGTCTGGAGCAGAAAAGGAAGGGGGGGGGGGCATTTCGGGAGTTTACAGCCTGCAGGAAGAAAGAAAAAAATATAAAATAATATATAGAAGTTTTACATTTTCAGCATTTTAGTGACCATCATAATAAAGTTATATTATTTATGCCACAGAGAACGCCATAAATAAATTCCACAAAATAATGTTAAAATTGATGTTTTTTTTAATCTTTTCCACTAAAATTAAATAATAACTTATTTAATGCCCTGTACACTGACAAGCAAAAGGTAGCAATTAGAGATGAGCGAACATGCTCGTCCGAGCTTGGTGCTCGTTCGAGTATTAGGGTACTCGTAACTGCTCCATGCTCAGACGAGTATCTCGCCATGCTCGAGGAAATGGCAACTTCCGCATCGTGCTTTTTTGGCGCCTAAAAACACAGCCAATCACAAGCCAGGAGACTCTGCGTACCACCCAGCATCACGTGGGGCCCTTACATGTCGATAGCAGGGGTTGGCTGGCCTGATCAGGTGACCCTGGAATATACTACCGACTGGCCGCGGTGCTCGTCTCAGATGCCATCTGGATATCGTTAGGGATAGAGCTGCTGCCTTTCAGGGACAGTGTTAGGGCCTGAATTTAGTTCTCAGTTAGGCAGGGATCACCCACAAAGAACCCAACAGCCCTTCTAAGGGCTAGAAGACATTTATTTTATTTTTTTTGTCACTTGGCTGGCTGGCACTAGTAGTGCAGCTATCGCCATATCTAACCTGTTTTTTTTTTTTTGTTCTATCTCAGTGATACAAATCCATTGCACACAGCACTGTGGAACCATTCTGTGTGTCACAGTTCAGCACTGACTCACTCCAATCCATATATACTGTCCAGGTGACACTTTCTGTACGTCACACAATACAACCAAGTCATTTGCTACCAATATCATCTACCGCTTGATCCAGAAAATTCTCTGTGTGACATTTGTCTGGGTCACAGACTAAATAGCCACCGTTAAAAGGGTGTCAGTCAGTTCTACCATATTTGCTGCACGTCACGTTCCAAAAAAACAAAATATAAAAAAAAAAATATTATTTCAGTTGTTTTAGCTCAGTGATACAAATCCATTTTACTCAGCTGCGTGTAACCTTTCTGTGTGTCACAGTTCAACACATTCGCTCCCATCCGTATATACTGTCCAGGTGACACTGTCTGTACGTCACACAATACAACCAAGTCATTTGCTACCAATATCATCTACCGCTTGATCCAGAAAATTCTCTGTGTGACATTTGTCTGGGTCACAGACTAAATAGCTACCGTTAACAGGGTGTCAGTCAGTTCTACCATATTTCCTGCACGTCACGTTCCCAAAAAAACAAAATATATAAAAAAAAATTATTATTTCAGTTGTTTTAGCTCAGTGATACAAATCCATTTTACTCAGCTGCGTGTAACCTTTCTGTGTGTCACAGTTCAGCACATTCACTCCCATCCGTATATACTGTCCAGGTGACACTTTCTGTACGTCACAGAATACAACCAAGTCATTTGCTACCAATATCATCTACCGTTTGATCCAGAAAACTCTCTGTGCGACATTTGTCTGGGTCGCAGACTAAATAACCACCGTTAACAGGGTGTCAGTCAGTCCTACCATAGTTCCTGCACGTTACGTTCCCAAAAAAACAAAATTGTAAAAAAAAATATAAAAAAACAAATATAAAAAAAAAAATTATTATTTCAGTTGTTTTAGCTCAGTGATACAAATCAATTTTACTCAGCTGCGTGTAACCTTTCTGTGTGTCACAGTTCAACACATTCGCTCCCATCCGTATATACTGTCCAGGTGACACTTTCTGTACGTCACACAATACAACCAAGTCATTTGCTACCAATATCATCTACCGCTTGATCCAGAAAATTCTCTGTGCGACATTTGTCTGGGTCACAGACTAAATAGCCACCGTTAACAGGGTGTCAGTCAGTTCTACCATATTTCCTGCACGTCACGTTCCCAAAAAAACAAAATATAAAAAAAAAAATTATTATTTCGGTTGTTTTAGCTCAGTGATACAAATCCATTTTACTCAGCTGCGTGTAACCTTTCTGTGTGTCACAGTTCAGCACATTCGCTCCCATCCGTATATACTGTCCAGGTGACACTTTCTGTACGTCACTTAATTCTACCAGACTGAACAAGTTTGTGGGTTTCAGTACACCAGGCCCGTTTAATTTTTTTTTTATATCATACACTTATATACAAACAATGTTGAACCCCAGGGCTAAGGGTCGAGGACGAGGGCGTGGGCGTGGCATTCAATTACTGCAGGGGGCAGAGGCCGTGGTCCTGGGCAGGGTGAGACAGTACCTGCTGATGAGGGAGCTGTGGAACGCCGCAGAGTTACACTCCCTAGCTTCATGTCTCAACTTAAAGGGACACGTGGTAGAGGACTGTTGAAACCACAACAGTGCGAACAGCTGATCTCGTGGATTGCGGACAATGCTTCAAGTAATTTGTCCACCAGTCAGTCTTCCACGCAGTCCACCCACGTTACCCAAGGGAGCACTCCTCTGGCTCCTCCACCTCAACCTCCTTCCCCCAGTCTGCCCCCTCCCAGGAAAATTTGGAATGTGATCCGGCATACTCTCAGGAACTGTTTTCTGGACCCTTCCCAGAGTCACAAACCATTTCTCAGGTTGCTGCTGACCTCGTTCCCGATGCCCAAGTTTTCCAACTGTCGCAGTCTGTGGGTGATGATGATGACAATGTTGAGTTAGTGGAATAAGTTTGTAAAGAGGTGTCAGACGATGAGGAGACACGGTTGTCAGACAGTGGTGAAGTTGTTGTTAGGGGAGGAATTCCGAGGGGGGAGCAGACTGAGGAATCGGAGGAATGACGAGGTGACTGACCCAAGCTGGGTTGATATGCCGAGTGAAGACAGTGCTTCTGAGGCGGAGGCGAGTGCTGCACCAGAACAGGTTGTAAGAGGCAGTGGTGTGGCCAGAGGGAGAAGCAGGGCCAGAGCTGGTGCATCAGCAGCAACTGTTTCATGTAGTGAAGCTCCCGTGGCGAGGCCTAGATGTTCGCAAGTCTGGAGGTTCTTTAAAGAAAGTGAGGATGACCGACGGACTGTGGTGTGCAACCTGTGCCACACCAGGAAGAGCAGGGGTGCCACCACTACTAGCCTAACCACCACCAGCATGCGCAGGCATATGAGTGCTAAACACCCCACTCAATGGAACCAAGGCCGTTCACCACCTCCTGCGGGTCACACCACTGCTCCTTCCCCTGTGTCACTCGCTGCCTCTGCTAGTCAACCCCCTGCGTCACTCGCTGCCTCTGCTAGTCAACCCCCTGCCCAGGAACCCGGCACGAGCGCCTCCCGCCGGAAAACCACACCTTCGCCTCAACGATCCTCCACAGTGTCCACCAACGTGTCCCAGCGCAGCGTTCAGCTGTCTTTACAGCAGACGCTGGAGCGCAAGAGGAAATACAGTTCCACTCACCCACATGCCCAAGCCCTCAACGTCCACATCTCCAAATTGCTTAGCCTGGAGATGCTGCCCTATAGGCTGGTAGAGACCGAGGCCTTTCGCAATCTCATGGCGGTGGCTGCCCCTCGGTATTCCGTCCCCAGCCGCCACTATTTTTCCCGATGTGCCGTCCCAGCCCTACACCAGCACGTGTCGAAGAACATCATCCGTGCCCTGACCAACGCTGTTTCTGAGAAGGTCCACCTAACCACGGACACGTGGACAAGTGCTGCCGGGCAGGGACACTATATCTCACTGACGGCACATTGGGTTAACTTGGTGGAGGCTGGGACTGAGAATGACCCTGGGGCCGCTCATGTACTGCCCACACCGAGGATTGCGGGGCCTACCTCGGTCACGTCTCTCAGACGTACTATGCCTCCTCCTCCTCCGACCCCTCCTCCTCCTCCACCGAATTACCATCCGTGGGCACGGCGCCTTCAGTCGGTAGCTCTAGGCGCAGCAGCAGTGCCGTGGGTAAGCGCCAGCAGGCGGTGCTCAAACTGCTGAGCTTAGGTGACAAAAGGCACACCGCCCAAGAGCTGTTACAGGGCATCACGGCGCAGACCGATTGTGGCTGGCACCGCTGAACCTTAAGCCAGGCATGGTTGTGTGTGACAACGGGCGTAACCTGGTGGCGGCTCTGCAACTCGGCAGACTGACACATGTGCCATGCCTGGCCCACGTGTTCAATCTCATAGTTCAGCGGTTCCTCAAGACATACCCCAATCTGTCTGATTTGCTCACCAAGGTGCGCCGCATCTGTGCGCATTTCCGCAAGTCCACCACAGATGCTGCCACTCTCAGGGCAGCGCAGCGCCGCCTACAACTGCCCGCTCACCGACTGTTGTGCGACGTGCCCACGAGATGGAATTCCACATTAAACATGTTATCCAGAGTTTACCAGCAGCGCAGAGCGATTGTAGACTGCCAGATGTCATCTTCCACCAGAACTGGTAGTCAGGTCTCTCAGATTCCTCAAGTCTACAATGAGGAGTGGACGTGGATGTCTGATATCTGCCAGGTGTTGAGCAACTTTGAGGAGTCAACACTGATGGTCAGCGGCGATACCGCCATTATCAGCCTCACCATCCCGCTGCTTTGCCTGTTGAAGAACTCACTGCTCAGCATCAAGTCGGATGCTTTGCGCTTGTCACAAGAGACAGTGGAGGAAGATACGTCGCTTGATAGCCAGAGCACCTTCCGTTCTGTTTCTCAGCACGTATCGGAGGAGGGGGATGAGGATGAAGAGGAAGAGGAGGAGAATGTCGGCGAGACAGTAGAGGGTACCAGTGCTCAGTCCTTAACTCTTGAGCGTCTATGGGCTGAAGAGGAGGACTTGGAGGAGGAGGAGGAGGAGGAGGAGGAGGAAATGGAGAGTCAGGCCAGTGAGGAGAGGGAATTCTTACGTGTTGGGACTCTGGCGCACATGGCAGACTTCATGTTAGGCTGCCTATCCCGTGACCCTCGCGTTAGAAGAATCTTTTTCAAACACCGATTACTGGGTGTTCACTCTCCTGGACCCACGGTACAAGCAGAACCTTTCCACTCTCATCCCTGCAGAGGAAAGGAGTATGAGAGTGAATAGATATCAACAGGCCCTGGTGCACAAGCTGAAACAATTCTTCCCATCTGACGCCGCTAGCGGCAAAGGGCATTAGTTCTGTGAGCCAGTAGCGGAGAGAGGAGTCGAGCAGGCAGCTTGACCAGCACTGGCAGGGGAACGCTCTCCAAGGCCTTTGCCAGTTTTATGTCACCCCAGCAAGACACTGTTACCTGTCCCCCAGTATAGGCAGAGTAGGGGGAGCTGTACAGAAAGATGGTGAGGGAGTACCTAGCTGACCATACCAACGTCCGTAGCGATCACTCTGCTCCATACAACTACTGGGTTTCAAAGCTGGACACGTGGCCTGAACTGGCGCTGTACGCCTTGGAAGTGCTGGCCTGCCCTGCCGCTAGGGTGCTGTCAGAGCGGGTATTCAGTGCAGCTGGTGGTGTCATCACCGATAAGCGTACACGCCTGTCAACTGACAGCGCTGACAGGCTGACGCTTATTAAAATGAACAAAGCCTGGATTTCACTCGGAAATCAAAATCTCCTCCTGGGGAAAGCACCTAAAGATTTAAATAACTTTATGTATCCGATTTCCTCTTCTCTCTCCTCCTCCTACTCCTCCTCCTCCTACATATCGGTCTTTGCCTGAACGCTGACCCAAAAACGCCATATTTTAGAGGTCCAACTGGCACACTTTTAGCACAATTTTTCAGGGAGGGCCCCCTCAAGGCCCTTTATCAAAGCCATTTTTTCCAGAGGTCCACCTATCCCTCCTCTCCAAACAATTCTTCCAGAGGTTCCACCCTAAAGGCCCTCTGTCCAAACAATTTTTCGGAGGTCCACCTACAGGCCCTCTGTTCAGAAACAATTTTTCCCGGTAGTTCCACCTACAGCGCCCTCTCTCAAACACCTTTTTCCTGAGGTCACCTTAACAGCCCTCTCTCCAAACAATTTTTCCAGAGAGGTCCACCTACAGGCCCTCTGTCAAACAATTTTTCCGGAGTTCCACCTACAGCCTCTGTCCAAACAATTTTTCGGAGGTCCACCTACAGGCCCTCTGTCAACACAATTTTTTCCGGAGTCCACCTACAGGCCCTCTCTCCAAACAATTTTTCCGGAGTTCCACCTACAGGCCCTCTCTCCAAACAATTTTTCCGGAGTTCCACCTACAGGCCCTCTCTCCAAACAATTTTCGGATCCACCTACAGGCTCCAAAAATTCCCTACAGCCCTATCTCCAATTCCAGTTTCCAGTTTTATTTGCGCAAACTGCATACATTTTTATTTTTGGGATAGGTGTGAAAAATAATATTACTTGCGAATCTATATTGCCCAACATTGGATACGGTAGCAAGTTGAAGACCAAACAACATGCTGCCCACAGGCTTCCGCAAATTCCTGTCCACCCGCAAATTCCTTGTCCACAATGTCAAGGGGTCGTGGTTCTGTTGATGAGCAACAAGTCCTTCTGTACTGAAATCGCCGACAAAGTCTCCATCTAAGAACCTACAGACCATTGTGGAGAGAGCGGCACAGCTCGCCATCAAAGTGACGAACCCCTAAGCCAGACTGCGCAGAGAAGATAACGAATAAATATCTCTGTGGTTATTTTTGCTAAATAAAAGTTAAATAAACCCCCAAAAAAATTCATCTGTTCCTGTGCCTGATACACCCAAGTTGATCTGTCCATCCTGAGAAATTCCCCCCAAGGAGTCCCCCACTGTAACTTGCTTCCCATACAACTACTTCACCCCCCGACACCTGTGTCTCGCCATTGTCCACCACCTCCTCAGACAACACTGGTAAATCCCCACTGTCAGCACACGGAAACAGCAAAAGGTCTTGCGAATTGGGGCAGAGAATGTTCTGGGCTAGCACATCAGGGAAGGGGTGACTATGGGGTTCCAGGGAGTACGTGACCACATGCAATATCCATTTAAAAGTCATGCCACACTTGATCGAGCTCATAATTGACAATTGTACCGGGTTGATGCTAAATTTTTAAGTTGGGGGTCCTGCGTCATTCATTCTGACTACACCGGCTGTTGTCACCCCCCCACACGCTAGCCCAGGGGGCACTCCTCTGGCTCTTCGAGCGAACCTCCTTGACCCAGCTGCCACCCACCTACAGGCCCACTCTACAAACAATTTACCCCGGATACGGGACGTATACTGTATTAAACTGAGAAGAATTGATACCATACGGATTAAAGCAACAGTTTTCCCAAATCCATCTGGGCTTTTGTTGTCACCACCACACACGCTAGCCAGGGGGCACTCCTCTGGCCTTTCCAGCGAACCTCCTTGCCCCAGCCTGCCCCCCCCCCCCCCCCCCACCTACAGGCCCACTCACAAACAATTTAGCCGGATAGGGGACGTAATCCGAAGTTGTACTCATGTTGTTTTTGTTCTTCTTTTATCTGCCTCCTGACCTGTGATAGCAGAGCATGGACACGTCCCCTTAGCTGCAGTGGGAAAGACACTCCCCTGGCCAGAGCAAGCTCTTTTTCCGTTTTCCGTGTTCGAAAATCCATTAATATAGGGTCCCAGATAGGGGACGTATACGTATTAAATTGAGAAGAATTGATACCATACGGGTTAAAGCAACAGTTTTCCCCAAATCCATCTGGCTGTTGTCACCACCACACACACTAGCCCAGGGGGCACTCCTCTGGCTCTTCCAGCCCGTTCCCCCGGTCACCTACATGCCCTCTCTCCCAAACAATTTTCCCGGGTAGGGGGACATATTAGATCATGTACTGATTCCTGAATTGCCTCCTGCGATAGACGGGAATCGAACCCCAGGGGTCAACTGCTTGGGAAGCAGCTATGCTCACCACATATACCACCAGCAGCACAGCAACTGATAAGAACAGATACTAAACTTGATGTTAGCTGCAGTGCCAGCATGAGCAGTGGTGTCACCTGTAGGCGGTGATGGACCTTCGTTGCACCTATTGGGTGCTTCCCTAACATGTGATGGGTATTTGCCTTGCCTTTCTGGTCAGGGTGAGCACAATTGCCATGAGGGTAACCACCAGGCTGTTGCCTGAGAATTTGGGGTAATGGTGGATTAGGCAGCCTCAGAGGCATCCATGCATGCTGCCCCTGCTGTTTCCTGTCCATTTCCGTGGTGTTTCCATCATTTTCTGAGGTTTCCAAGGTTTTCACCCAGCCTTCCTAGGCCAGAGTCTTGGTCCCCCGCAAAAATGGCTCAAGTCTCCCATTGACTTCAATGGGGTTCGTTATTCGAAACGAG